>CAICTM010000162.1:0-103646 GCA_903772945.1 Seminavis robusta
AAAAAGAAGGCATCAATAAACATAGCCAATTGGGGTCTCAGGCCTCCATTATACTGAAGGTCTTCCATGCACAACATCACAAACTCATCATTCATCATACAATACTCATTGAAGGAAAATTTGGGTTAGTACCACTGGATGCAATAACCATGCCAAGCATCCATCAAACTCTGTCCTTCGAGGGAGAACAACTCATACTCTCATGATCCTTCCTTTGCTAACCAATAATGCACTCAATAAGATTGTCCTTCCTTTCACAGGTATGTTGGACCCTCCACATTTCATAAAGGGTACGAACAACAGCACGTGTACCATTGTGTACTATCCTGGCGTCCCCATTCAAACATGTAGTCCATGATGCCTGTCATATCAGGAGGAACGAAGAGGCTTGCCTGCTCCTTGCAATATCAACTCCTCAAGAACCGTCACTTCCATGCTGGTTGTGGGCAAACAGAAGTTGTCCTCCTCGTCGCTGTTGTACCCACAAATGACATACTTGCAGGTAAATCCATGCCTTGTTGCCCTCAGCTCATTGAATGGGTATCTGTTGACACTTTGCAGCCACTTGGTGAAGGCCGAAGAAGTAGTTGCAATCCTCATGGTTTCGAATCTTCGTTGGCAGATGGATAACGTTCGATCGGTTGAGGACGACGTTCGGAGGATACCGGTCTTGCTTCGATGGGTGGGCGGGGAAAGAACAACGACAGATAGAAGAACGGCGGATAGGATAGTTAGCATGCCATTGTCACCATTGTGGATAACAACAACAACAACAACAACAACAACAACAACAACAACAACAACAATAACAAGAACACCGACAACACTCACCTTCGAGGATTGGTAACAGAGTACTGGTAACAGCGATCGATTTGAATTTATGGGAGGGTTTGCTGCGAGCGAAGGATTGGGGAGCCAGACTATCCGTTATCCGTTGCATCTGATTTGAATTGCGAGATAGTGTGAGACCAAATAGTTCCTCATGCCGTTGTGATGCATTTGCTGACACTTACATTGTTCTTCGGACACATGAGAGTTAGAAGTCAGGGGGCGAAGACCATGGTCACTGCCGTTTCCCCTCTCTTTAGTCTTGACACCAGTGTCGCACGATGACTTGAACATGCCCTGCACGCTCTCAACGGCGGAATTGGGAATCCAACTGATAACCCTCTCCCTTTCTTTTTTCTTTTCCCTCCCCCGCGCTGCTGCCTAACCCCCCCATAAACTCCTACTAAGGGTGAAAGCGGTAGAAGGCAGTGATCTGATTGGCTAATCAACCTATGACATCAGCAAATGAGTCGGCCAAATTCAAATATACTTAACGTACCGTTTATAAAGATTACAGGGAAACTGTGCTACCTAGTCGCCATTTTCTGTTTTCGACAACAAGGAAACTCGGATTCCATTGACAATGACAACAACCACCGGAGAGCCACTCGACAGTCATTAACTCAGCCAAAAAGCCAGTAGCAGCAGCAGCAAAAGAGGACCATGGAGCCACCAACAGCAGCTACCACTCACAATGGAGGAATGGGCTGCCAAAGTCAACAGAGGAACTCGCAACAGAAGAGAGCCTACCAACTGGCTGCCAACAACAACAACAACAGATCCAAGAGAGCAAGAGAAGACTTTGCACCATGGAGGATGAATTTGACTCTGAGATTCCAGAGCTGGTGGCTGCAGAAACTATTCATCAATTACAACTTGGGGAAGATCTGAATAATATCAACAACAACCCCATCCAGGCAATGGCAGTGACAGAGCCAATGGCAGTGACAGATATGTATTTCACAGATTCACGAGACCAAAGCATCAATGAGCTAACCAAAGAGATCAAAATGCTCCATGGAAAAATCCATGAACTCACAGCCATGGTGCAATCCATGCAGCAGCAGCAGCAACAACAACAAACACAAATCAAGTACAATTGATGAACTCACACCGATTGCACCGAAACCAAATGTGCCAGCCATGTTTTGCCAGTTGATTTTAACTCCTTCACCAATGTACAATGTGGCTCCTTGGCAAACAGCAAACATGCAGCATTAATGATTCAGCGAACAAACAACAACAAACAGATCAAATGAGCCAAGTTCAATCCAACCAACAACAAATTGCAATTCCAATCCTCCTTTCCACAAGCCACCACAGGTACAAGGATGCTGCTTACCTTATATCAACTGGTTGAGCAGAAGATCTGGAAGGCCGCCACATGATGAAAATTGCCAAATAAAACTTGATGGGTATGGCAAGGCAACCATCGGCCGATAATATGTGGAGCACTCATTGCCGTGAATTTCTTGTGGGACCAGTTCTCACCACAAAATAGCCCAGCAAGTTGTTGTTTTAGTTGTTGTTGTTGTTGTTGTTGCCAAGAGCCTTGCCCCTACCGAAGTAGGCACTGACTTCAAGGCAAAATAGCGCAGCAGTAGTGGTAGTCGGTCGGTAGTGGTATCGGTAGAGTAGTAGTAGCGTTGTCATTTGTTATTATTGAAGGTGGCGTGTTGTTGTTGTCGATCGACCGAATCGATCTGTCGTGTTTTTGCTCCGTGGAAGTGGTGGAGAGCCTCTCATGGTGGTGGAATAGAGGAGTATCCGCTGTAAAGGAGGAGACAACACCATCTTGTTAGAGTAACGATAGAGTAAAGGTATCGAAATAATGAATATTTTAGCTAGTGTTCTTCTAGGAGGAGTTCCTCAAAATAATGAATATTGGAGGAGGAGGAGTTCCTTCGTTCACCACGACCGAAGCGTTGGATCCCTCTCTGCAAGTGCGACATGCGTCGACCGATCCGTATCAAGCCTCACTCAATCCGACCGTCTCCGGTTCAGAGCAGAAAGCCATCCTCATTGAAATCACACCAGCTTGGGAAGGTTTTCTTTTCTCGGCCGCTGACAGTCAAGTTGGAGTGGGAGGGTTTGGTCCGAGCAAAGGATGGGAAAAGAGCAAAAGTAGCGGTTGATCCCGGATCATTTGAATTCCTGTGATGTATTTGCTGACATATACAATGTTCTTCGGACGTAGAAGATTTAACGGAGGAGGGGTCAATCACCAGGTCATTGCCATTTCCCCTCTTTATTGTATGTATGTAGCAAGCTCGTACTAGTACTACGCTAGTAGTACTAGTATCTCTTCATGTCGTTCGAAGACTCAAAAGTGGGAATCTGGAATCCAACGGATAACCCTCTCCCTCTCCTCTTCTTTTTCCCTCCCCCGCGCTGCAGCCTAACCCCCCCATAAAGTCCCAAGAGCCAGTTCCACCTCACGTGGCACCTCGTACAGTACCGTACAACCCGGTATGACACAAGATTCAGTGAGACCACTAAGTCTTTGAAAGTTCAAGTAACTAACTCTTTCTAATTGAAAGCAATAGGGCTTTATCCGTATTTTGGGTGACGTGGCCAAAGCTTTCTCATTCGTTTTGTCTTCGCACCACCGCAATGCGTTGACGACACCCACCATCATCGACGACGACAACGAGATGCAACAACTCCGACAACTGCGGTCATATTTGCAGACATCACTTTATAGCCAGCAGTTGGCGAGGAAAACATTGCGACGAGGATCTTGCACCCATATAAGTTGCTTTTTGTCTCTGAAGGACAAACCAGCCACGCACCAAGTTTCTCTTTTTGAGCAGCTTTTGCATTTTCGTTTCCCACCAATCTCCCTTCCAAAGGAAAGTAGTTTTGAGATTTCATCATGCCACCCCGTTCCGAAGATATGAAGGACTTCCACCACCACCACCATGAGAGTACGCCGTTGACGAACCCTGATCATCACATGAGCTTTTCTGACAATGACGAAGGCGAGAAATCATCTTCCAGCAAGCGTCCCTACCAGCAATGGGTTCTTTTGGCGGTCGCCCTCTTGTTTGGCGGTCTTTACGCGAAGGAGTTCCACGCCAAATCGGGTGGTGGTCCAGCGCGTATTCAAAAGTCCAAGAAAGAGGCACTGAAAGATGAACAACCGCAGCAAGATGATGATTCCATTGCGCCTGCTGACAACAACAACAAGAGGTACTCGGGTCCCTACAAGCTGTCAGAATGCCATGAAGGCGAAGAATTCTTTGATTATTATGACTTTTTCGATGGAGAAGATTCGGAAGGATCTGCAGGATACAATGTCTATGTCGGTGATAAGCGTGCCTTCCAATCGGGAATTGCCAATGTTACCGAGGAGCTTTACTACGAAGAGACGACTGGACAGCAGGATCAAGTTCCCTTTGTCTACATGTCCTCGGCTCCCACCAAAAAGGGACCTCGGGAATCAGTTCGTCTGGAAGGACGCACTCTGTTCAATCGAGGGCTGTTCATTTTGGATGTCCATCACATGCCGGCCGGCTGTGGGGTCTGGCCTGCCTTTTGGCTCACCAATGAAGAACACTGGCCTGATTACGGCGAAGTCGATATCGTCGAAGGAATCAACAATCAGACCAAGGCCAAGACGGCACTGCATACATCCAGCAAGTGCAGCATGTACGCCCATGTGGCGGAATACAATCGAACGGGAGTTTGGGATCGAGCCAGTAAGTCAGATTGCTTCGTTCGGTTCATTTGTGAGTAAAAATTTCTACCGCTATGGCTAACTAACACTTGATTGGATTTCAATTCCTGTTGCCACGCCACAGCTGGGATCCCTGATACCTACACAGGTGACATGGATTTTGCCACCAGCGTGCCCGCCGATAACTGCTGGAACTTGGCGGCACATCAATGGTCCAACCAGGGATGCGTGACTGTCACCAGCGAAGATGGCACCATTGGTGTCCCGTTGAATGAAGCGGGTGGTGGAGTGTACGTTCTCGAATGGGATCCAGAACACCGATACATTCGTTCCTGGGTATTCCCACGCAACAAGGATCTACCCAGCAATTTGGAAGGTGCCATTGAAACGGCTCATGTCAAGGACTCGTCTCAACAAATTGTCCCGGATCCTCAAGAGTGGGGGTTGCCCTATGCTTACTTTGCCATTGGTCCCACCACGGGATGTTCTGCTGACCACTTTCGCGATATGCGCATTGTCTTCAACACGGCCTTTTGTGGAACCGTGGCTGGAAATCGTTTTGGAAGGGATTGTCCCGCCGAAGCCCAGAAGTTCCAGCAAGGAGAGGAATACAACCCCGTGCAGTCCTGCAATGCCTTTATCGAAAGTGATCCAGCCGATGTGATGGCAGAAGCCTATTGGAAAGTTCGAGGTGTCTATGTCTACGAGCGAGAGCTGGAAAAGAAACGGTGAACATGATTCAATGAAAGAATCCCGAGATATCTCAAATGACAACGGAGAGATACCCCTTACATGTACTCACAATAGATTCAATTCCGAAGAGTCAGTCCTTTGACGCAATGAATAGAATTCATGTTACCTACCTATGGAGCGTGTAATAGTTGCTACTGATAGAAATCGCGACTCTGGTCTCCAGACATTCACACTTTTCGTTTTGTAGGTCGTGGTGCAGTTGAAGGAGTGGTGTGCTTGCTTGATCCACACAAGATCTTCGGCTTTGCCGATTGCCCTATCTGCAACTTTGCCAATAAGATCATCCATAGGAGCTGTGTTGCCAAAACATGTTTCTAGTAGTTAGTTATGATGATCCAATCTACTGGTAGCCAAGTGTGACAGGCTCATTTCTTCCCAGTCATTTCATATCCAATCCTTTGTCAGTTTGCAGCCGCAAGTTTATTAGTTTGCAGCCTTTGATTCCACAAAATCAGCCCACTTTCTTGGTGTGTGCGCTGCAAGCACAGATATTGGAACCTCTGCTTCAAACCCCAACTCAACAGCTTGCTCCCACCGTGGCAAGAGTCTTTTCTTCAGACAAGCACCCAAAAATGCTGGATTCCCAATAACATGCTGGAGCGCCTTGTCTTCTCCATAACTTTTGGAACAGAACTGTAGCGTATTGTCAATGTTGCTGCAGCTCAAACTAATCAGAGGTGGGTTCTTCCCAATCATGGTCAGCAGGAGGTCTTCTGCGTTGAGTTGGAACTTTGTTTGGAGGTACTCTAGCTTTGGCTCAAGTGAGTCTTGGATGTTAAGGCCCAAAACAGGGGGAAGGCGTGAAACCACCTTTTTTAGCCATTGCAAAGCCAAGCCGATTCACTAGCCAGTTGAGTGTTGGCTCCAGATTCTGTTCAATACTCAGTGAAAATAAGACTGGTGCTCTCCGAAAATGATGGGCAACTTCACTCTCGGTGAAATCCAGGCTTGCTTGTAGCCACTTGATCCTATTTTCCATGTTGTCATTGTTCAAATACAAGAAAAGCTGGAAATTTAAAATTATCCTGGAGATCTCCTCCGTTGTCTCCAGTTCTAACCGCTCTTGTAGCCATTCTGTCCTGTGAACTAAAGTGCACGTGTTCAACTGGAGGAATTGTGGGCTTGTCTTCAACACTTTGGAGAGTTTTGCATGCGTCATGTTGAGGGTTTCTTGAAACCAATCCAGTGTTGGCTCAAGATTGTCATGGGTTGAAAGGCCCAAAAGAGCTGGTTGTTTTGACACAACCTTCAGAAGCTCCTGCCTGTTCCACCCAAAAGTCTCCTGGAACCAATCCAATTTGTACCTCAATGTGGAAACTTTCAGACTCAATAATGATGGTTGTCTTCTGATGATTGCTTTCATTGTATTTCTTTCACTGGTGAGGTGTTGTTGGAGAAAGTCTATTGTTTCCAAAACATTCTCAGTTGTAAGGCATAGAAGCTACGGTAGTAGGCTAGGCAGCTGCACAGCTGCACTCTTTTCGTTCAGAATCAATCGATTGAATCATTCCTCCGAGAAATTTCGTAAGTCAGGTAACAGTGAAATGAGTCGTGGGCAGATGCTGTGGGGTTCCATGTGTTGTGTCATTCTACTTGAGCAAGTATGATCGGTCTGTTAGCAAGTGTGCAAGACGATAGCTTTTGCAACGAGGAGAAATTGACTCTTTATGACTGTTTTGTTCGAAGGACAATCCGACCAAACGGCTGTAGCAAATTGGCATTTTGTGCTTCTTGAAACGTCATGGTACTCCAGTTGCTCAATGGAACAAAACTGCTGGAAGTAGCCATGTCGTCGGTCGGTACTAGCAGTTCCACATTCGCATCGTTACCCAGCGCCGGTTTGACACAATCCCGTAGAATCCGTCCCAGTGGATCCTTTTGGCCCAAAAAGCAAAACTGGCTGGTGGCTTTGGCTACAGTTGTTGTTGAAACTGTCACCAAGTCAAAAAAGAACCGATCTGGCATTTTTACCCGTTTGGCATCTCCCTTGGCCTTGCTCTTGATGAGCATTTGTTTTACTTTGGCGGATGTTTTGCTGGTGCTCTTCTTTTTGCTCTTCTTCTTTTCTTCCTCTTCTTGATCCAATTGTGTCAGCAATGCTGCCAAATCCGCATCTTGTATCATTTGTGGATTGTTGGACGACGATGCTGAAGAAATAGTCTCAGGAGTAGTAGTTGGCGGTGGATCAGATACTTCTGTCATTTCCACGTCACTCGTCGTTGTCGCATCCATTGGATTGGTTGTGGCTGTGGTTTGTTCTTCGTCTTCGATACTACTTGTTGGCTCTTCAGAAGACGTATCGTACCATCGTACAACAACCTTGTTGACTTGTTCCTTTTCCAAAAAGCCCCGTTCTATAGCCTCGTAGACGCGCATCAAATTGGGGAGCCGTCTATAGATGGCACCTTCCTCCTCCTTGCGTCGAATCAACAATTCGGCTTGGACATCATCCTCTTTGTTGGATGAAGAACAAGTGAATGTAGATATGATTCCTTTCCCAATGGTATCTTGGATGGAGTAGTATCGAAAACACTGGTCCTCTTGCCCGATGCTGATTGTGCAAATGTCAAAATAGATGCGATCCTGTTGTTTCAGTGACTTGCTCCCCGTGGCACGACTCTTGATGAGCATTTTTCGCACTTGATCGGATACCGGTTTGTTCTTGTCGTTTAGTTTTTGGATTCGTTCATCCAGCCGTTTGGCTCGTTCCTTTTCTTGGAGTGCTCTTTGTTGTTTGCTCAAAGCAGTAGTAGTCGATTGTGACGTCGTCATGGTCTCATCGTCGTCAAAGCGACGTGTCACGGATTCCAATACTTGGGATGGCAGCAGCGAGGATGCCACTGTCGTACCAGTGGTAGATGCCAATGTCCCTGCGAGTTGCACGGGCATGGCAGAGGTTGTCGCCTGTTGGGTATTGTTGTATTGAACATCGTCAGTTTGAAGCGTCGACGCCAAGGGAACGCCATCGATGCGTCGCGCCACTCGCAAAGTGCCCGATGGAAACCATCCCGCATCATAGAGGGTCTTGTTCTTGTTGCTGTCGTCCTTCAAGATCCACTCGGTAATGTCTTTGGGTGGATGCATCGTACAATCCCACAACGCATTGTCGGTTTGGTCAGCAAACAAGAGCGACAACTCGTCAGCACTCAAGACTTCCCCAATCGTTGTGTCGGACGAAAACAGCTTGTTCAACACGAGTTGCCATGGCTTGTTGTTGTTGCTGTCGTTGCTTTCCGAGGAGCAAAGACCAGACACAAAGATTCGGATACGGCAGTCGCCCATGGTCAATTGTTGGTTTGTGTTTGGTCGGTGTTGGTCTCCGAGAAGTAGAACCTTCGAAAGACAGCAAGGCTGCTTATTTTATCCAATGCCAAAGCGCCAAGCCCGGACGATTTCTTCACAATCTTCTCTTCACTCTTCCGCGACCCTGGCCACTTCACACACTCTAGTAATCCTTCCCATGTCATCTTGCCTGTGGACACCTTCCTTCTAAAGCATCTGGCTATTAAGGGATGCAGTAGGATCCAAAGATAGTTAGCAAAGATGAAGATTTTTAAAAGATAGACGGACATAAGTCAGCGGGAGCTGCCACACCTTGGCAGAAAGACAGATTGAAGAAGGAGGGAGGATCATGTTTGAGATTGCACCCTTCCTTCAAGCTAGCCCTGGCGACAACACCCGACTTCGTCGCGTGTTGCCGCCCACTGTCATTCTCTCATTGTAACCTTTCTGTTTTATTAATCTAGCCTTGGTGACAACACCCCACTTCATCATGTGTTGCAGCCGGCTAACCCATAATTTACAGTGTCCTTCCATTTGTAACTCTAGTCTTTAGAGCTCCTGCTGGCTTATTAGGATTTTGTGGCGAGTGCACTAACCTTAATAACAATGATTTATTCCTACCCACCCCTAACTTTTTTTGAACCATCAATTTTCAGATTTGTTGGCTCATGCCTATCTCTATCCTTATACTTTGGCTTCACCCTAATAGGGAAAAGGAAAAGGAAATAGGAAATAGCAATAAAGTGTTACCAAAATAGCCCATTTCCGTGAAACTAACGATCAGTTTCACGGAAACAGTCCTGTTTCGTTACCTTGCTGCCGATGTAAACCAGCTCTTGCCCATGAGTCGAGGTCGCTGCAACGCCAAATAAGTCAGCGGGAGCTGCGATACCTCGGCAGAAAGACAAATAGAAGAAGGAGGATCATGTTTGAGATTGCACCCTTCTTTCAAGGTAGCCCTGGCGACAACACCCGACTCCGTCGTGTGTTGCTGCCTGGTATCATTCCCTCATTATAACCTTCTTTTTATTTAAGCTAGCCCTGGCGACAACACCCGACTTCTTCGTGTGTTGCCGCCCACTAACCATAATTTTACAGCTGTCATTCCCTTATGGAACTGTAACTTTTGGAGCTTCTGCTGGTTTATTGTGTTGAGTGCGCTAACCTTGAATAATCATGATTTATTCCTACCCCTAAATTTGTAGAAGCTTCAATTTTCCAGTTTTGTTGGCTTGTGCCTATCTTTGGCTTCACCCCAAAACACGAAATAGGAAACAGGAAACACGAAAAAGGGGGTGAGGGCTCAGCCAGATACCGCTAGACTGCCGAGGCAATGAAGTTGCTTGATGGTAGTACTCTTGCCATGATGACATGGATGCCTTGTGTCTCCTCGGCAGAAAATGCAGGCACCATCCAGCTCACGGTGCTCTTGGGCGAGTTTGGTGATACAACGCCATTGCAGGGAGCCAACGTGAAGTGTTACGATCAGGATGGTTCCGAGCGTACACCCATGACGAGCACAGTGACAACAGACATGGATGGAGTGGCCAAGTTAGACTATACAATCAAGCACCTCAGTTTTTACAAGAAAGGAAAGTGGGACAGTGGATTCTTCGAGGAATCCCGAAATCCAGATATAATTTGCAAGGTCTCGTCACCCGCGGGAGCCGCCACTCCCATCATTTCTGTACGTAAGGTTTTCTGGATAATCAAAGCCAGCAGCATTCCAGGATGCAGTGGCTAGCAGCAATGGTATCTGACAATGGTGTCTCATGTTGTAGATGTTTACAGACACCCAATGGGACCGGAAACAGGAGGCTCTGGTTGATTTGGGCACAATTGTGGTTGCTCCGGACAGGATCAAACGTGGCGATGTGGGTGATGCCAATGGCTGTGGACCTGCATTCTTTCCTGCGACTTTGAACAGACTTGCCGAAGAAAAGACCGGAATGGGAGTTGGATGTTCGAACCATGACTATTGGTACGTAGGTTTTGTTGTCAAATAAATCAGCCCAAGCAATGCCTCACCACAAACTTGCTTCCACAACACATGTCTATAGCTATGGCAACTGCAAAGGAGAAACGCAGAAGAGTTGCGATGACGAAGCACGTCGAATTTGGCGTTCCGAGTGTGAGAGGAAGTTGAATGGAGAGACTACCAAAACAATCTGCAAGGAAGGTCTGGCAGAGGCAATGTACATGGCCGTAACCAGTAGTGCCGGGACCAAGGCATTCAAGGCGGACCAAGAAAAGTTCTGCGGCGGTGACGATGATGAATACGACGACGACGACTGCGAAAACGAGTGCTGTAGATCACTTACTTACTTATAGTAAACAACATTACCGGGACCTACCCTGTACAAACAATCCAAAGAAGGCAAGCTCTGTGCGATGATGAGCGATTGCCCATCATGACGGGTCGAACCGCTACAGTAGTGCTGTTGTCGCGAGTCGATGGAGGTTACCAGAAAGGTATCCGTCGAATTTGTTTCACGCATGTTGTATGCAATCACCCACTGGATCGCTTCAAAGGGTGCACAAGAGGTTTTGACTCGACTCGACTCGACTCGACTCCAATGCATCGACCAATCTCATTCTGCCGCCACTGCACTGCAAGAACGAGTGAGTGGACTGTACCATACCTCGTTCAGTGCAATGCCACGTTATGGCCGGGACATATGAAACTAGCATCGCAGGGACTTGGATGCAGGTTGTGACTACAACCATGCCTCCAGATTCACAAACTGTGTTTGATCTCGAAATCTCCATCCATCTAGTCGCGAGTGCCTTGCACAGTTGTTATTGAAGTGGCCGCAGTGGATTGTTGTTCCAATATCCATTGGGACGCTTCAAACAGGTTTTTCACATAGAGAAAAGGCATCACTGATTGCAGTGCTACTTTTCTATCGTTGTCGGGTGGGCTATCCAAGGCTTGATTTTGTTCTTGTTCTTGTTGGCTGCATTCCATCACTCGTGGTGTTTGCTGAACTGGATCATTCTCGTCATGCTCTTGGTTTGGTGGATTGCTACCGCCGCCATAATAATACTGTTGCACAATACCACTGCCATACCCCGTGGAAACCAAGATTTTGACAGGAACTCCAGCTCGCGTGGCGGCTTGCAGATCCGTCAGGGTATCGCCCACAAAGACCGTCTGAGATGGATCCACCTTGTATTGCCGACAGGCTTCCAGTATCATTCCCGGAGATGGTTTGCGTCGTTCATCCGGTACATCAGGAGTGGTTGTACAACAAAAGACATGATCCCAAGTGGCGTCTGGATCTTGTGCTAGCAGCAGTTGTTGGAGACGTGGGAGAATCCCTTGGTAGAGCTCTTGTTCGGTAATCAATTGTTTCCCCACGCAACTTTGATTGGTAATCAGTACCACGGGATATCCGGCTCGCTTCAAATTGCCAATGGCAGTGCCTGCCTTATGTGTCAGTTCCAATTGTTGTGGATCAATCACTCCAGGTGCCCCCACGTCCTCGTTGATCACCCCGTCACGGTCCAACAAAATCAACCCGATGGGACTATTGTTTGCTGCAGACATGATGTCCTTGTCCTTTTCTGCAAAGAGCACATCCCGAGGAGAGGAGAAAACTCGTTGGGTTGGTGGGAGCAAGAAAGCTGCCGCCTTGCTCCACAAACAACCTGAAATGACGGCAAGGTGGAATAAGTGAACTGGCAAACTGATATTGATAGCTACATTGATACCCCTGTTACCGGCAGCTTTACAAGAAAGCACCATTGCTTCCTCCCATTGTTGAATGACATAAAAATAAGAGGCGACGGCACAACGAAGCCAACCAAAGCAAGAAAGATCTGGTGTGAGAACCTCATCAAGATCTTTCTCTAACGCTAACATTAGGGTTAGATTTTAATCCGTGCTTCAACAGAACCGGTACACGGCCTTTTTTGGTACTTATCGGTCGGTACTAAAATTCGTTGGGACTGCAGAGGGTCCATAATTTGGCTTTTGGGACTCCTGAGATGAAGAGAGCAAGTGTGGATGCAGCGGATTACAACATTACTGTACATTATTGTACGGTAAAAGTATCTATTAAGATGATTTGGAAGGAGGCCAGACGGTAGAGACCCAAAATACTATTTTCTTGAAGCACTTACTGTTGCCAAAACGAACCTCGTCGTCATCACTTCTTTCTCGCTTTCGCAGTTCGCAGCCCATCATCAAAAGCTTTTATCAAATCAGCCATACAACAGCCGAGACCCACCAGCTATCATACACATCCGATTATCCAACTCGGTTTCCAAGAAGGCTCCTGCAATCCTGCCTCATCGCACCAATCCAGCCAAGTGTATCGTAAGAATCACACCAGTCCATCCATCCATCAAGAGTAGTAAGCTGCTGACAAACAAGACAAAATGGCCACAATAACAGGAACCAAACGAGCGACCATGAGAATGTCAGCTCATCATCATCATCGTCAGAAGGATACCATGATCAGTGGCACAGCTGCCGAACGATTGCGGTTTGCCGAACACGCATTGCTCAAGAAACATGGAGTCCAGGGCATCACCACGGAACTCATTGTGTCATTGCGCGAGAATCATCCGGATCTGGCAGGGATTTCATGGGCTCGCGTCTTGCGCGTCGAGTTGTCATCGCCACACAACAAACAGTCTAGTAGTAGTAGTATTCCACTCGTGATGATTCATGGAGGAGGAGGAACTCCCGGGGATTGGATATCGCTCGTGCCACATGTCATCCAGCCAGGTCGTACCATGTATCTGGTGGAACGCCCGGGCAATGGGTTGTCGGATCCATTGGATTATTCCACGGTGGATTTGGCTCGATTCTCCAGTGCATTCGTTTCGGAAGTTCTGAATGCCTTGCAACTGGACAAGGTCCATCTGGTCGGAAACTCCATGGGTGGAGCCACTGTTGTTTGGTATGCTTTGAATCAACTGGAACAACAGCAAGAACAACAACAACAAGAACCACAAGAATCGGAACAACAACCACAACAACAAGAACATCAACAATCCATTGCCAGCATTAGTTTGGTCGGTGTTCCTGCTGGCTTTCAAGGAATGAACGTACCTTGGATGGCGGGATGCATCCAACCATGGATGGGAGTGCTGGCGTCCTTCTTTCCGGCATGGCTTCCCTTTGTTCCGCTGTTGATTCTATGCTTTGGTTTGCACGTCCCCCTCTCTGGAATCTCCATGGTCTATCTAGTCTACGTCTGGAAGGCCCACTCGATTCGTCACAACACCATCTCCTTCTTTTCCGTCATGCGACAACTCTATGATTGTGCACACGACTTGGACAGCGAAAAGGGCTGGAAGCTACAAGACTTGGTCCGGCTCAGTCATCATGTCCACGGCAATCTGTGCGTGGTGACGGGAACGGCGGATCCCTTTATCACTCCAGCGCAACAAGCCGAAATCACAAACTACATTGGTCCCGAAAAGCACATTTCCAATCTTGCGACCGGTCATGTTCCTTGGCTCGTGGATCCCACGGGCTATGCCCAAACTTTGGAGAAGTTCTGGGCACAAGCAGAAGGTCGCGACTAACTAACTACAACAAAGAGAAGAAAAGAGCTTTTTGTAGCTGTCAATCAATCAACAAGTGCAACAGTTCGTTCATAACAATATGTGTGTTTTGGAAGGATAGATTTGCAAGTAAGACCTCTGTGCTTTGTGATTGTAGTGCTGCTGCTTTGGCTGGATTGAAGCCGCCGTACCGTGATTGCTGTACAGCGCACCCGTACCAGTAGCTTGTCCTTACAAAGCGGCAAGATTTTTGCTGCGATTGCACATCTTTGTTAGTTCATGTAGCTCTTATTTTGTTTTAACGTCTCTAGCTAGTCAATGCTAGCACTGATGATGAGTATTGCGCCGAAGTCTGCAGAGAGAGAGAGAGAGAGTGGGGATGCATAAGCAACACGATTGCAGCATCGTTTGTCGGGAGCATGACAGAAACTGTGTTCACTTTTTAGAAAAGGGCTGCTCATCTCCAAGGAGACATGTATGTGTCTCGTCACCGCGAAACAAGAAGATCGTGGTGAATGGATGATGATTGATTGATGATTCGATTCATTGATTGTTGTGCTGATTGTTTGATCTTGAGAAAAGATTGAGGGTGCGCACACAACATTCCCTGGTGTTATCAGCTGAATCGAATCAAGCTGTAGGGAGGTTTTTCACAATGTCAACAATGGCAAAGACAACGCCAGTAATGCACAGAAATATCAGCATCCTTGCATAAAGTCTGAAGTTCTTCTTTTCCACAGAAATGCCTTGTCGTGGTCGTTTGAGCCCCAAAAAGTATAGAGCAGGTAGGACAAAGGCAAAGATGTAAACCATGAAAGGGCCAACCCAAGTATAGAAGGCATCGATGAAGGGGACGACGACTGCACCGAGGTAAGCCCAAATCATAATCCCCACTGTGCAGAGTCCCAGGGCCAAAGGGCTTGCCAATAAATCGTAGGTAGGATTCTCTTCGATGCTTGGCAGTAGGTTTGTCGCTTCGGAGTTCACCACGGTTCCATTGCGGATCAGCACAAAAGCGTCGTGTTGATTACCAGTTGCAGCTGTTGAAGCCCTAGTCGTACAAGTTTCACAGTCTTCCTGACAATCGCTGACCTCTAGACATTGCCGTTCTGTATAGCATGATTCAAAAAGTTCCAGAATGCTGTATCGACATGGGGTAAGCACCAGGGGGAAGGTGAACATGAAAGCAAGAGCACCGCAAGTATGGCACACCCGGTAGACGAAGAGGAGAGAATCGTCTCCTGTGTTTGGTAGATATTCAATGGACTCCAGAAAGTCAGCATCCTGCCGTGGTGAATGGGCCAGAGCACACAAGTGCCCAACAATGCCAACAATGTACGTGGCCGAGGCACCCCAAGTAACGCCTTGATGGACAACCGTGGCCATCCTTTCACGTGTTGGATCAAAGAGAGACGCTTGGATTCGTAGAACATTGAACGATGCAAAGAATGTTATCAAAAGAGACTGAAAGCCTTCAACAATATCCCATACGGTCCTCCCGCCATCCTCGTGATCGTTTGACTCCTGGTTCTGTGCTTGTGCTTGCTGGTCCCCATTTCGATAAAAGTTGAAGACGGCCAAGACACCGACAGCCAGAGTAAACACAGCAACGTTCAGGAGTCCGATTGTCCATGCATATGGCAAGGTATGCAGCTTCTTAGGAATGAGAAGAGGAGCCATCAAGACGAGAAATGCTGGCAATCCCCACTGTTCTGGTAGAACGATCAGGCTTTGAAAGCTGTTCAGCCAGAGCTTGATAACACGGTTGAAAGAAGAAAAAAAGTGAACCATCAGAAACAAGAGAACTCCTATTTCCAATGCGCTTGTCATCCAATGAGCTCGAAAACCCCCACAGGAAGATCTTGCTACAGTTCCGTAGGAATTGCTGCCTGTCTTGCGAGCACAGATACAAAGCATGTGAAAAGCACGTTCTGTGGAGAACGCCAGTATCCCAAAGAGCAGTGTCCCCCAGAAGATCCCACACTTCTGGAAAGCATAAGGTGCCTCTACCACGCAAGTGCCAGCCAGGGTCAAGGCAAGAACTGTAGATCCTGTATAGACAGTCTCTTTTCGTTCCTCGTCATCTTCAGGAGGGACCAGGACGTCATTCAGGTAGTGATCTATCTCGTCACCTCCACCTAATCTGCTTCGACGAGTACTGCCACCATCTGAACCTCCAGTGGAGCCATTTTCACCAGCACGACTTCCAGCTCTGCTGTTGCCTCCCCGACTGCTAGAATGACGGGAACCGCTGTGTTCAGACCCATTGCTTGATTGCTCATCAAAAGGGTTTTCCAGACCAACGCTCCGCAGCCAGAGGCTCAGGGGCATCTGGGGCGATTCGTCCAACATCCTAGCCCGGATGAACGCCACCACGTTTTCAGGAATGAGAGAAAAAATATTGCTTGTGGTTGAAATCAAAATTGAAGTTACCAAACCAAGGCCTGCAAGCTTGGTTCGTTTGGTGTACGATCGAGTTGGTTGGGAGATGGAAGGTGCGAACTGATGGGCTTCCAGGGTTCTTGGTTGTGTATTAACGAACGATGGCCTTGGAGCAATAGACAGCCAGCGAGAGAGCGCTACGGCGATACGCGACGGCATCAAGCCTTCTTTTTCTCGATGCCATTCCAAGTTGAGGGAAGCAATGCACTAAGATAGCTTAAGATACGTCACAAGATTGCAGCAGAAGGTCAAGCAGATGGTCTACAACTTCTTAATCTGACACTTTAACGACGTGAATAGTGCACCAAACAATTAAGGTTGACTAAAAGACACGAAGTGACGAGAATTGGCGAACTTCCTGTCACGAGGACTTGTACCAGGTTTTCACGTAGACCCAACAGTTCTAATCAGACACAGAATGACGACCACCACGTCGACAACTTTTTGGTCTACACCCACCCCGACACTGTCACTCCAGTTCGGGGACCGACGCCACAATGTCATTGTACCACGCACAGCTGTACCACTTCGTCCCAAACCATACACGCTGCGAGTTTTTCACAAGCTTGTCATACAACAGAATCTGATGACATACAAGTATCAGTGGAGTTGGAGCTTGAAGGAAATTGTTGAAGTTTCTGTTTGAGCTTCTGCAGCTGCTGCTTCTCCTCCAACCTCGTCCAACATGTCTTTCTTCTTTGTCAGGAATGAAGGCATCTCACGCACTTCGAGTGCTCGCAGTGGCTGCTACGCGCAAGACTAGCTAGCTACTACATTGTAGTGATTGCATCTGTGGATTTTGATGCATGCGCATCATGGAGCTGAATATCTCGCACAAAGCAACAACAGCCCTGCTGCTACCTACTGGTGTGGCATGGTACCCAAGTCTCGAGACAGCCCACAACAGAGTGGTAGTTTCAAGCCAGCAGAGTTAATTCTGTTGCCTTGCTTTCCTTCCAGAAAGAGAAAGCGATTTGGCGCACCTCCAAAGCAAAGCAGCGTTGTACTGTAGGAGCGGCAACCAATAGTATCCATGCCAGCAGAAGTTCGAACGTCTGTGCAACGCTTTCAAGAGCCGTTTGATTGGATCTTCACTGAAACTCTGAGAGAGTAAGCTTCATGTTGCGGGTTACTGGACTGACTGTACAGTACATCGAAGACCCAGTTCTCATACGATTTAGCTCCGCTGAAAAGGGACCGAAGACTTTGATCCGATAATGTTCTTTCATTTCTTTGGCGTTTCTATCCTCTTGGTCATCTTCGCCACCGTTGGTACCGATGCCACAAAGGCGTTTGATAGGCGCACTTTGGATGACAAAGAGGTAGATGATTTCCTGGCCAACGATGCAAGAGCAGAACAAAGGGAACTCGAAGAAGGCAGCGGCGGTCTATTTGAAGCTTGTAATGATGATAAACCATGCCAGGAAGAGGGTTTGACCTGCGTGAGATGGGTCACCCGAAAGAGATGTGTGCCCATCAATTGCTTGAAAGAGGAATTACTAAACTTTCAAAACAGCTTCGACAGAGAAACCTACTTTCAAAGAGTTTCAGCAGCTGCTGGAGTTGACAATTCGAATGGCTTGTTTCAGTGGCTTGGAGGTGGTGGAATTCCAATGGGAATTCGACCCTCTGGCAGAAAGGAGGCTTTCTTCAATGCCCTGGAAAACAACCCAGAATTTCTAAATGGCGTTTCTTCCATTGGCCGAAAATGCTTCTTTGGTGATGCCAATGCTACCTCAACAACTTCTGATAGCAAGCAAACATCACTATCATGGACTGGTTACACCCTCGAAGGAGGCCTCATCCTTCCTGACTTTGCCTGGTCGACTTACAGTGCTGCAAGCGGCTTCGATGGACGTGATGGGGATGGAGCACGCGAATTTAATCGCTATTGTGTTGGAGTTGAGCCGGGTGCAGGCCTTTTCACTGGAATTATAGGTGCCTTTGGATGGACGCCTGTGACTGGATCGCCAGAAGACCTTCTGGCATGTGGGTACTTGATGGCTGACTTGGATTTGGGATTTCTAGTTGGTGCTGGAGTTGCCGCTGGGGTTACCTTCAATGGTATCGTCTTTTTTGAATATGAATTATCCTCCAGTCTCTTGGCCATTGGTGGTGGTGCAGGTGTAGCAGTTTGTGGGGCAGCCTGAGAGCGACAAATCATCCATACGCAAACGGTGAACGAAATTTTGTGAATCAATAGTACAGCTGTACCGATACCGTAGATTGTTTAAGAACAATTTTGCTGACCATGTTTAAATGTGATCTGCAGCTGACTAAGATGTCTCGTTCAACCAGAGTCGCAGATGGGCTATCCTGATACAATAGGGAATAGGGCTGGCCTCCCACAGTTCCAAATGTGTGCATTCCTCTCTTCACTTCCAGGATTTGATTTGATTCGGTATCGCAGTGGCCGAATATTTCGATTGATTCGATTCGATTCAATCCAATGATCGATTTTTACAATCGAATTGATACCGTACCTGTTCTCCCCTCCACCCAAATCTGTGCAAAGATCGCGAACTCCTCCTTGCCTGGTCGCAAATGCAAGAAACACAACAGTACCTCATCAACACCCACCTCCGACCAACCGACCAACATAAAAACCAACCCACTCTCAAATAAATCAATATCAATTGCAAACTAACAACAACGCACCATGGCCAGTCCAGCATTGCAAGCCAAGGCGCAGGCTCTGAACGCCAAGATGGAGGCAGCAGCTCGTGCTGAGATTGCAGAAATTGAAAACAAGACTATCCGCAAAATTGGTCGCAAGGGTGTCGAATGCACACTGAAATGCTTCGACAAGGCTGGAACGACGGGACCCAGTGATGTGCTCCAAAATTGTGCGAACCAGTGCCAGATGCCCAATCAGCAGGCTGGTCAACTACTCAACGCTGAAGTCGGCCAATTCCAAAACAGGCTGAGTCGCTCCATGATGGAATGTCAAGATAAAGCCAAGGATTTAATGTACCCTGGAATTGAAAATGATGCAAAGAAGATGGGCAAGGTCGAAGATACGATGCTGGCTTGTATGAGTAAGACGGTGGACACTCATATTGGTTTGTTGAAACCAATGAGGCAGAGAGTTGAGAGTCAGCTCAAACAACTTGGTTAGAGAGAATTGCAATTTGGGCATTATTTTTCTATTGGAATGTGGAAGTTCAATCTATTTCTCCAGAAATTTGTTCCATGCCATGGCGTTGCAAAAAGCCTTCAGGGAATTCAACAACTCATAAAATTGACAACAGTCAAAATAAACAATAGAGCGATTGAAGATCTTGCGACAAGTCCCTTTCTGGGGAGGGAGCTGATTTTTCTCTGGTGCCAAAAAAGGCCCCCGTCTTAATGCCAGATCTCATGCTACCGTGGCAATTGAACAGTGTTGCTTCTATGCTACGTATTCATAGTATCGAAGAGGTTTGCAGCACTGAGTTCCTCTTTTTGCTGAGCGAAATTGATCCAAATGCAAAAGAAACATTTTGAAATTCGCTTGGTCTGAGGCGTTGTGAAACAGAAAGGGTCCAACAGACCAACAGATCTTGACTACCAGCAATTATGTTCTCAAGTTGTGTTGATGCATGAAAGAATCAATTGCATGCTACTAGTAGCATGGTGATGGTTTCCGCCAACTAGCCAAAACTTATCGCAGTTAGTGGAGTGTGGTACCCCCCCCCCCCCAAAGGGAGTGGGGGGGGGCGAAGTGACGACACACCGCGCTCGTCCCCTGCACTACATGTACTACTGCCTACAGCAATGACGAGCGAGCGTTTGGGTTCATTGCTACCGGTACACCTACACCTACTAGCTAGTACTAACATACCTAGCTAGCTAACAATTAGCTAGCATTGGCCTTGACTTTTCGTTGAAGATGGTTTCATGACAACACAGGTCCGGTCATTATCCAGTGGCCTTGACTTTTCGTTGAAGATGGTTTCATGACAACACAGGTCCGGTCATTATCCATGATGCTGGTTGATGATGAGCACTAGCTACTCCCTGGCTGGATGTAGTTTGCTGGTGCTGAAAGTTTCTCCAGGGCCGATTGGATTTAGCCAGTGCTCCTCTCTCTCTCGAACTCTCTCTCTGAATGCATGATGGGAACAACTGTACTTCACTATCATACTCTTGTAATTACAGCCACGCCATTGAATTCTTTGGAAGTTTCAGCATTGTTTTTGTTGTTACTTGTACTGGAACCTTCTGAAACGGTTGGCTGAACCCTTGCTTGGCTGGAGGTTGGAGACAGCATCCAAACTGTCTATTGATGAAAGCAATAACACAGTGCGATAAGGGCAATACGGCCAATTCTGGAGCAACCCCGGCCGACTATTAGCTAGCAAGCAACCAGTAGGTTTCAACCAGACCGGAGCCCATGTATGCAGCTTCGCCATTGAACACTCCTCCACTTACCGGCTATGTAAACACCAGCATACAGGTGTATTCCTTCTATGCATAGTAGCTTTCTAGCTGACTAATAGGGTCGTGTAGTGGGTATCGGTGCAGGGGCATTGTGGACTTGATTCTTTTATTGTACTTCAAGTCTGATGTGGCGTTGTTGGAGGAGATTGGAGCCCGTCGATAAGGGGCTCTGAAGATGACTGTACTTCAATACTTTCAACCTTCGACCTCTTTGCAAGTTTCAGCATGCTTAATTTCAATCTTCTGTTGTTTGGTTCCCTGTACTGGTACCTTCTGAAACGATCCGGCTAACCCTTGCTTGGCTGCAAGCTGGAGTCAGCATCCAAACTGCCTATTGATCATGAAAGCAATAACACGGGGCGATAGGGGGGCAATTCGGCCAATTCTGGATTCTGGAATCCTCGCTCTATCCAGCTTATTGAGTAGCTAGTACAGTGGCTGGCTAGCTAGTGAGCCCACAGTTGATAGACTGTTGGTTTGGTGCGGCAATGTCGAGACAGCAATATTAAAGTAGAGTCAAGCCAGAAAATGGCTTGAAAGTCAAAGCAATTGCTTTTCAGCCTGGCTGAGGTGAAGTCTTCCAAACATCCCGGTGCAGTGGAGCAACCAAGGGAAGGGTTGTAGGCATACATGGTTCCCCATTGAGCGAACACTCCTCGCCTAGCGTTCTATGCATACCGGTACTAGCTTGTACAGCCATGTAGTAGCCTTCTGGGCTGGAGAGGTAGCTAGTAGTGGCGCTGGGTACCGGTGTATTAGCACTGTGGTCTTGATTCTTATTATTGTACTCCGAGTATGATGTGGCGTTGTGGGTTGTGGGAGGAGATGGAGCCCGTCGATAAGGGCAATACAAGCAATCCAGAAGGATTCATCTGGTTGGAATCCGAAACCGACGGGATAGCAAACAGAACAGAAGCCGAAATAGTCCCGGAAATAGCTGTTTAGCGCCAGAAGGGAAGCTGCTTGACTGCGTGACCAAACTGTCGATAACTCAAAAACACTCGTCTTGTCCTTTGTTTGGCTCTTGCTCCTATCCTGATACCCCACCCATGCATCGCAAGAGATAGGGCGAGGGTGAGCCAATGGATGTGCGATACTACGTGTACTACGGTTTCTAGTAGCTGCTTTGGTTGGACTGTGTTTCCAGTAAATGAGAAGTTAAATATTACATGTGATAGGTCTGTTTAGGTAGGGTCATTGCAGTGCTCACTCTAAAGAAAAGTTGTTCGAAGCGCAGGATCCGTGTTGGGTGAGGCTTGCTGCGAAACAATACTTTCGTGTTGTCCTTCATATCTCGTTCCTCCCTGGGCTCGTTGGGCAACAGATAGAAGATTTCGAAAGAGACACTGAGACCGTTCAGGAGTCAAAGTCATCTTCTGCCACAACACCCAGAGCAAACTGAATCACATCGTGCAGGTTCATTCGACCTCCCCCTGCCGCTTGGAACGCAGCGTTCTGTTCGTTTGGACGAGTAGCAACGTATCTCTGAATCAAAGACGTTTGTAGCTCCACCAACGAGGGCGTGCTTGTCAATGATTGAAGTTCGCGGGCAGCGGCGGCGGCATCTGCCGAACTCCGGTAGAAACATTCGGCATTGGAGCTTGTAGATGGTGTAGGTGCGGTGGACGCCATGGTGGTACTGTATAAAGTCAAGTGAAGCAAAAAGGAGGAAAGCGTTTGAACTTCGCTGATTTGCAAGTTCCAAGTTGTGGCAGAGATGGTTTTGGGTTTTTGATTGGGTTTGCTTTGCCCTTGGACCGAAGAGCAGGTCAAACAACAATCAGAGGCGAAGAAAGAGGAGCAAGCGAGGCCAACCTCGAGTTCTTTTCTTGCTTGGGGTCTTATTGCTTCCTAATTCCTCGGAGTAATGCCCTTACTCCCAGAACTAGCTGATTCTTTTCCACTCAAAAAGTAATACCAGGTACAGGGCTCGTTAGGAATCATTGTACAAGACTGATAAGTCATAGAAAATATTCTTCAAGGAGCTTGGGGAATTCTCTCATTCCGAGTAATTCTTCAGCACTTGCTTGAGAAGTAAAAAGACCTAGGAGGAGCAATTAGAAACTAGGCTTCGCTGGGGGGATTTAAAAATGCCCCAGGTGTTTGGCCTTACAGCTTACTGTACCACTAATAATCACGGTACATAGTAATCAGTACAGCTTCAGTACTCAGACGTAAACTAGTATAGTACTTGGAGCACTCGAAAAGCCTTAGAAAGCCACCTGCCAGCTACCGCAGTGGTTGGCCACGTTAGCGTTGTTCCTGAATCTATCTGTTCTTGGAATTCGTAGGTAGTCTAGCTAGTGTAAGATATCTCTACTAGAGCGTTTCCATTAATAGGATCCTTGTCCAAACAAAGCACACGTTGAATGCCTCTGCGATACTGTACAGGGGCGTCGATGATGCATCTTTTGTTACACCCAATGCTTCTTTTTCATTGGCCTTGGTGACCTCATTAGCTCGTCATTTATTTCATTAAATTCCAAAGAATCTGAAGTGGCGATTGAATGTTAACAAACTGGAAACGAAGGAAAGGAAGGGACGGGAGTTTTTGATGCTTACAGCCGTTACTAGTACCAGTTGTACCGCTATTACCGTTGAAGCCCCGCCTTTATGTCCTTTTGGAACAACTTCTTCAACATAAAAAATGGTACTTTGGAGCTTTGGAGCTCTTTCGGTTACGGTACAAGACAGGAACTCTAAGACTCTACTGGACCACTCAGGATACAGTCTGTACACTCCAAACTCAATAATAAGAAAGCTCTAACTGGGAGTCAGTACTGGAGCTTTCTTACCCATCTGCTCTATTTTGCTACTCATATTATTTCTAACACAACAAGCCAATTTCAATAGAAGACCTTCTTACTAAGCTTCTAGATCAAACAGGTTAGTTCTTGGATACACCCAGTGCACCTGACCCTTTGGGTTCAACTTGCTCAGGAATCTTCATTGGTTTGGGTGGGGCACAAATAATGGTGATCACTGTCTCTGCCGTGAGGCAGAAAATTTTGCAGATTTAGGCCCAAGTTAGGAGCATTTTCATGGTGTCAGAATAGTACAGTTTCTTGTGCTTTGAGGTCTCAATACTGGGAGGTTTTCTTATTAGAAGTCTGTGATATTTCAGTACAAAAAGATTCTTATCTTTTTTCTAGAATCTGAGTACTCGCTTTCATATTTGGAGTTTGTTACCTTCAGGTTTGGAGTGTACCATACCAGGTGCTAGGAGACCGAATGTCCTATGCATAGCTAGCTAGCTAGAGAGTGACCGCAAAAAGCCATGCGATCTTCTTCTCATCTATCTCCCAGCCCCTTTGAAGTCTGGACCGTCCAACGTTTTTCACTCAGAATTTTAAAAAACTTCAAATTGCCATAACTGGAAACAAGCCCTTAAACAAGCCCTTAAATCTTCAACAAGCCCTTAAACAAACCCTTAAAAAACAAACCCTTAACAACAAGCCCTTAAGTTCTCAAAACAAACCCTTAAGCCTTCATGTAAAACCCCATAGAACAAGCCCTTATCAGGAGCAAACAAGCCCTTAAATAAACAAGCTCTTAAAACAAACCCTTAAAGCTTCAACAAGCCCTTCAACAAGCCCTTAGAAAACAAGCCCTTAATTGTACTGTAGTCAGTCGTGTCAAGTTTTAAAGCCTGAGTGAAAAACGTCGGACGGTCCTGGAGATTGCTGACTGAGAGAGCCACTAGCTATGAGTAGCTAGTAGCCGAGCAGCTGAATGGTCAAGCTGTACCGGTACGTGGTTAGTCAATGGTCAAGAAGACGGATGGACGATGGACACAGGATGCCGGATTTGGTTGTGGATAGTGGGCGGGCCAAATACCTGCCAAATACATGCACCGCTGGAGCGTTCCTCAATCGTGCATGGCTTAACGAAAACCGACCCTATTTTTTGGGACGGATTTAGGGACAGTTTCCCTTTAGGGTCGGGTTTGAAAACCGACCCTAAAAATAGGGACGGTTTCTAAAAAATAGGGACGGTTTCTGAAAAAACGTCCCTAATTTAGGGACGGGTTTCGATTTAGGGTCGGGTTTGAAAAACGTCCCTAAGGCCGGTCTCTACCGGAGCGACTAAAGTAGCGACTAAGCCATATTTCATAGTTTAGTCGATAGTTTAGTCTCTGGGGGTGGTGTCTACCATAGGGACTAAAGGTCATACAGACTAAAGGCTTTAGTCGAAATGTTAGTTCACCGACTAACCAGAGGCTGGTTAGTCCGTGAGCAAGCGTAAGGACTAAAGCTTGTTTAAGAACTCTTTAAGAAAGAACAGCATCAGCCTCATTGCACAGCCTCACTATCAGAGCATCGCGACAGAGCTGATAGAGTAGAGGTGCGATCGAACGATCGAAGAGGAGTACGGTATCGGCCGATAGTAGAGGTCCAACCGATAGTAGAGATCGAAGAGGAGTATCGGCCGATAGTAGAGGTGCAAATCATGATCGAACGATCGAAGAGGAGTATCGGCCGATAGTACGATCGAAGAGGAGTATTGGCCGATAGTACTAGTAGAGCTGCGAACGATTGAATGATACTAGTATTAATAGTACGGTAGAGGTGCAAACGATCGAATGAATGATACTAGTAGTAGAGGTGCAAACGATCGAACGATTGAATGATAGTAGAGGTGCAAATAAACGATCAAATGAATGATAGAGGAGAGGTGCGTGGCGATGGTGTGTTTTGAGGGAGTCTTGTTATCTCAAAAAAGTAATCACTTCTGTTAAGTCTTTGTTTGAGTCCTTTAAATCCACCATTCTGATAGAATATTGGTAGCCCACCAAGTGATCACGTTGGTTAAATCTTTTTTGAGTCCTTTAAGTCCAGCACCCGGATTTAGTCGCTGGTGTTTGTTTAGTCCCATGGTAGACACCACGTTTTGACTAAAAACTCGACTAAATTGTTTAGTCCGAGATTTAGTCATCTGCTGGTAGACACCACCATTACTAAAGGATAATGACTAAATCTTGAACTAAACAACCACCTAAAGGATTCCTTTAGTCCCTACTTTAGTCCCTCCGGTAGAGACCGGCCTAAATGCAAGCGGGACTGAGTGGTAAATACATTGAAAACACACCAATATTAGGGTCGGGTTTGAAAACCGACCCTAAAAATAGGGACGGTTTCTGAAAAATAGGGAGGGTTTCTGAAAAAACATCCCTAATTTAGGTTTCGATTTAGGGTCGGGTTTCGAAACCGACCCTAAATCAGTCGGATTTAGGGTCGAGTTTCCCCAAACCGACCCTAATTTTAGGGTCGGATTTAAAGGACATGCACGATTGAGGAACGCTCCTGGTAGCTGGCTGTCTCTGCTACTAAAAAGTACAGCTACCTCCCTAGCTCGGACCAGAACTATGACCAGTCGCCATTGCAATGAAGCTCGATGGTCAGCTACATGCATCTGTGGAGTACAATTGGCAATGACACACAATGGACCCAGTTGCCCACTTCCAGACAGTGAAAAGGAAGCAAGGGTTTTCACTGGCTTTGGCACTATTCTGCCTGACTTGATTCGCTAGTAGTAAGCTGGCCAGCAGGGGCGACCCATGGATTAATTTCATGGTTCAATGAAACTCTAGACTAGCTATTCAATCTCCGGGAATGCATGTTTTCTGCTTTTACAGGCAGCCAGAGGAAGCCAATGGTTTCTTCTTCGGTTCTGAGCTACATGCAATGTATTGAACGACTGCTTGCCTTGGTACTCTGTACAGAGGGCACCATAGCCTGGTCCTGGCTGGGTGGTGGTACTATCTCTGGTGGTTGCAGATCAAGCCAGCCAGCTTTTTCGGCACATTGCCTTTTGGGATTGCCTGCCTCATCAGTCGAATTGCTTCCTCCTACTCCAGCAACCCTGGCTCGCTGTTTGCGAGGGAAACAATGCGGTCGACCGTACGCTTTCTCAGAGCCCAAGCGCTCCAGCCTCTTCTCCTGGTTGCACACTTGGAACCAACACCAAGACCCACTCCAGGCCCCAATCTGGGCCCCACTCCAAAGCACACTCTGGACCAATTCTCCTGGAACCACTCTTGGACCAAAACCAAGGCCCACTGCAGGCCCCACACCAGGATGCACTGCAGGTCCAACTTCGCCCCCCTCATACTAGCTACATGTAGAACTGCCATCACAGTATAGTGTTAGTTAACAGTGGGCGTCAAACGCCGCATTGAAGGAGGAATGAAGAAACGGATGATTTGACATTCACCCACTGGTTCCGTGGCATTTCTTTGACAAGGCTGGACTTTCTAGATTGCTTTGGTCGGGAGCTACAGGCTGACTTGGGCTGGCTACGTTACGAAAATAGCAGTTTACTCTGAGTAGCGTCGATTCAGGGGAACTTGTATTGTAATGTCGGACAGTGGTATTGTTCTTTTTACACCCCATTCAAGAGCCACTCCTTGAATTCGGTCGTCCAAGGGGGCACCTCCTTGCGTTCTATCCTGGCTTGGTAGCGCTCGCCTTGATTGGCATGCACCTTCAAGACACGAGGAATCCGTTCTTCTTCAAAATCAGACAATGATTTTGCAATGTCCTCACTCTCTAACAAATGTCGACAAAGAACAACCACATCCTCTAGTGCCATACTACACCCCAATCCGTCTGTGGGTCGCATGGCATGAGCCGCATCACCAACCAGGGATGTGTGAGGATACAAGCCCTTTTGCGACCAACCGCATTGTTCGATGGAGGCGGAAAAATCTAGCACCTTGGTTTGGGATTGTGGCTTCAAGTGAGAAGGGTCCGATTGCGTAAAGACTTGCTGTAGCATGGTCCATTCTTCTGCATCTTCGACGCGTCCTTCCAGGAGTGTCAAGGGAGTCGTCGTTTCATCGACTGGCAACCGTGTCGATACGACCCAGCCTATGCGACCTGGAAGTTTGGAATGAAAGCTCAGTGCCAAGACAAATATTCCGTCCTTGTACACACGATTGGGTATTGGCGCCATGCCCTTCTCGAGTAAGTAATGCAAGGGATTTGATTTTTCCTTCACACAAATGTTTCCTCGAAAAATAGTTTGACCTGTCGGTGTGCACGGAGGCATGTCGAGCAAAGAACGGACAGTCGAATGCACACCATCGGCCCCAATCAAGAGATTGCCTTGCAGTTGCAAACCAGATTCGAACTTGGCCGTCACAGTGTCGTCGTTATCGTCAAGCTCGGCAATGGATTCTCCGAGATGCAGTGTGATTTGGTCTTCCAATTGTCGGACTGCTTTGAGGAGGGCATCCCTAAAATCGTACCAGAGAAATAGCAAAGAGCCATAAGGAGTGGTAATGCCAATCTCTTCGAGGTCTTTCGCGGTGTCACTGCAGATCTCTCGAAGTGCCTTTATTCCATTGGCAGAAATGCCAAAATTAGCGCCCACAGAAGGAAAGCTCGAGTGCTTTTCGACCAGATGAACATGATAATTATTGCGCTTAGCTAAACCCAACGCAGTTGCCAGGCCAGAAGGACCGGCTCCTATTACAATGGCTGTTTTCTTCGCCATGGTTGGCTGCTTCTGATGATGACACTCGCATTGTTGCTGACTTACTAGTACTTTATTTCGCACGGCTGCAGCCAACACAAGCATTTCCAGCAGAATGTGAAAAGAGGCTTGAAGTTTGGAAAAATGACGACATTGGATGACGACGTCACCGATCTGAGACCGGGAGGAGACAGCTTGAAGGTGAAGATACAAGAATTATCACTCGGAGAGCAGCTGACATGGCGATGGCCACTCCATGGACGGTATGGCCACTCCATGGCCAGCTCCTAGTCTAGCTAGCTAGAGAGCATCGGGAGCACTGGCCCGCAACGTGAGCGGGGAAGCCTCTTGGAAGCAAATACTAGAGTACATGTATTCAGATCCTCAAGCCTGTGTTTTTTCTCCCTCAGTCAAATCGACTACCCAGTGGCTTTTTCTTGCTTCTCGCTCGCTGATCATTCGATTGTGATGCTCCTTTTTAGCTGGCTGGCTGGCTGGCTCTATGTTTCAAGACGAAATGCAAGGATGGTTGAAGTTCAGGCGACCACTTGCACAGAAATGGTGCTATAAAGAACTCTTAAGATTGGTTTATGTTTGGTTGTCACTGTATGGTATGCTATCATGGTGGCTCTAGTTTTGAAATTTCTTGACAAGTACTTAGCCGGATTTGGAAAGGTTTCCTCCATGGTGCTGGTAGACATACCCTCACTTTTTTGAGTTTGCATGCGTGTTTTAATCTTCCAGCGTTGTAGTTCAGTGTTGTCTGGCTGCTTTTTTTATTGATTCACGCAATTGATTCGGCCGTGGACGAGTAGATTGTTGACTGCTTCATCATCTTTTTACTGAGGTGCCGCTCTTGTATATCATGGCCCCTCTCTTCATGCGGTTGTTGTTACTACAAGCATGAAATCGTACCCCCTTGGCTGTTGATCGACGTGCTTTCTTGATGTCGAAATCATACCCCCTTCTTGACTGCAGTTCGACGTGCTTGCTTGATGTCGAATCGCTTTACCGATCGGTTCGTTTAGGCACCCGCATCCTTCCGTGCTGGGTTCCTCTTTTGCTTAAAACGTCATGCGCTTGTTCACTGTGTCACTTCCGGGACGGCAGGCAGCTTGTGCGATACCACCTTGGCCTTCTTCTTTTGACTAGGAGGGCTCAGCACACTGTCGTCGGTTTCATGAAGGATGTAATCCACCAGGTTCTCCGGGGAAAGACTCGAGCTGCTTTCATCCATGGCTTCCCACGTGGGCATCTGGACCACTGGCGAAGGGTCGGGCTCCACTACTGCAGCCTTTCGCTTTCGCGAAGAATCTTCCGGCACGGGCGAACGGGGTGCGTCCTTGAGGTCCTTCAGCTCGTCAAAACCGGCGAGCAATGAGTTCGAGTAAATGGCAATGGTCATGTCCACAATGCTCGAAATGACACTGGACGCCTCTGCAATCATGGAGCGCAAGAGTTCCTTCATGTCCAAATCGACTTGCACAGCCCTGAGCTGGGTCGTTCCTTTTGTAGACTTGGCAAAGACACCTATTCATAGAAATAATGACGAAATCGTTATAGACGCATCCGATGCGTAAAAGACACTGAACACCATACCAGTGCGCACTTACCCGTAATGTTGCCATTGGCCCGGAACGAGACCGTGACAAGCTCATGGTGACCACCAGAAGGCCTGGGGAGCGAAATGTCAATGGAAGCGTCCATAACCAGAGGCATGGAAAGCTGAAGAGTTCCGGTTTCGTCCACAATACTCTTGGCTTGTTCCTTGTTGGCCCGGAAGGATGTGGCGACCGAATTGGTCGACACCCTCCTTCCAATCTCCAGCATTGTTTCTAGTTTCTGTTCGACTCCCACAATGCCTTCGTCGACCTTATCAGCAGCCGCTGCAGCACCCGTGGGCGAGTTTTCGAGCAATGACAGTCCATGTCTCGCCAAGAATGAGGCGTACGCGCGAAGCCTCGAATTCATGAGTGTGGTGAACGAGTTGAAGAAATTCTGCAGCATCAGCGTGGGAACCTCCGACACTTTGGAGACAATAAACTCTCCCAATTCGTTCGTCACGTCGTCCGCCCCTTCCAGCAGGGTTTCACAACTACTGGTGGCATTGCTCACCAGAATGGGACGAGACAACAAGTTCGACACATGCGCTTCTACGTCTTGACGGTTTCCCACGGTCGCGTCAAACTGCTCACGCACCATCGACAAGGAAGGAAACGAGGAGAAATCGACATCGTGGTCTTCGTCTTGCTGCTCGCTATCATCATCATGCTTGCAGCCTCCGTTGGTGGCACAGCATGGTTCCCATGGAATGGATGACCAATCCAGGGCGCAGTTCTGTTGCAACTGACTAATGTCCTCTTCCTTAAGGGAGTGCATTCCCAGCATGGCCGAGAGCGCAACTAGCACTTCTTCCGGGGACGGCAAGGGCTCCGCAGCCGCCATGGTTGGTTCGTTCTCGCTACCCAGCAAACTATGACGGAACACTACTTCGTCAATCAAATCTGCTCTCTGTGCTTCAACAAAAGAAGGGGTTGGCCTGATGCACCGTGATGCAATCAGGAAGAGTGCTTTCGCAGGCCTCAAGTAAGTCTCATCACCGCTGATGATGATTCAAAGCACCCTCCACGTTTCTGATTGGATACCGCCACGACACAAATTCCGATGACCCAATCACTGGAAGAGAAGCGGAATTTTGGAAAGTGCCATTGATATTTCTAGAATGACGAAGGCCTCACAGACCCTGTATTACGGTACTCTTTCTACGGGGGAAAATGCCTTATCATACATGTGTTCACCTTGAGTTTTCGTGCTTGCGAGATATATGTAGAGCGAGTCGAGTCGAGTCGCTAGCTAGACTAATTATAAGTCTAGTAGAGTGAAACAACTTTATCCTCACTTCCCCAAAGTTGGGGACTCTTTTGATCTTCTTTCCTTACCATGCAGTGGTCTGGTACCTGGTACATGTACCAGGTACTGTACTGAAGATTATTTAAAGTCCTCGCTTTCCTTGCCCAAACGTCATTGTCATTGGAGTGATGATGAATGAAAATCATTCAGTGACTCATCAAATGACAGGTCCGTGGGTCGAAGGTGCTGCTTGTGGATATGGTTGCGTCGATTTCTACCATTGTACGTACGAGATGCGTCCGCGCGGGTTGAAGCTGAGGCAAACATGGTGCACCAACGAAGTTCCAGCGTTCCAGCTCACGCCCGTGGGATTACATCGTACTAGTACGGTACTAGCTACTAGAGTAGCTAGTAGTTTGAAAGCTGCGGCCAGCAAAGCTCAGAGGCAGCAGCTCACGGTGCATGGGATCGACGCATGTTGTAGAGTATCCAGGCGGAGGGCACGGAGGTGGCTGCGGTTCAATGTGAGTTTTGAACCGGCTGCTTGAATCCTTCCTTCCAGGAGCTCACTCCCTACGGGTTTTGGGATTACAAGTGGCTGGTTTCCTACATGATGTACAACTTGTTTTCCTTACAAAGATTACGTGAAGGTGCTCTGAGCCCAGTCACACAGTACGTACTGGGTGGTAGCGACTGGTGCAGATTGAATCTGAGCTTGGCAGATAGACGTCTACCATGATAGTTGACTGTCACTCGACCACTCCGATAGCCAGCAGGTAGCCAGTCAGCAGCAAAGATCCCCACCGTTAAGCAAGCAAGAAGCAAGTCGTGGTTGTGCCGTTGAGGATCAAGAAGCGTTGTTAGCTAGCATGGCACCATCGCCATCCTGATATGGGTGCGTGTCGTCAGGACAACCAAACTGATTGGTGAATCTTCTTGGTACCTGGTGCCTTGCTGCTATCTACTCAGACAGAGTTTTACCAGTGATATTTGGATCAGAATTTGCGCCATTGTTCCATGCAGATGATGCACATTGTTGTGCTGTGCATCCGTGGCCCCTTTGCGGAAGAAAGATCTACTGCAGTCCGAAAGCAGACTCGACTCGACTCGACTCGACTCGGTCTGCTTTACATGTAGCTAGACCTACTAAAGCTACTGTAGCTAGCTAGCTAGCGTTTTCGCCCTCTACTTCGGAGTATCGCGCCCTGGGTACCGATAAAGTCTCCGTAGGTATGCGATGCTTGAAAGGCAAGGCTTTGAAGAAGAAGGCACACAAACATGTTCCCACCTCTGCCACAGACAGAATTCTTTTAGTGCAGCGCACCCTGTTGGAAGTTTGTCTCTAAAGCTTCTCGAACTCTGACCATCAACCTTTCAACACTTCGTTCTTCGTTTCTCGATTCTGGATCATTTATTTATTTGAGCTATCATTTTCGCCGCTGGCGGCTTGCGGGTTCGCACGTCTAAATACCAGCAGGCGTTGGCATCTGCTCACAGATCGTCACAAAATCTCGAGAATGTCGCCCAGGTACAGTCGGATTATAGTACGTGGTGCCTAGCTAGCCTTTCATTTGACATCCGGTATTCAAATGTCAGCTACAAATTCAAAACCTTTCGAGGGTGCAAAAATTTCCGAACCCGGAGGTCCCTGGTCCCGGTGCCAAATGCCCATTCGCCCCATTCTTCCAGCTCATGGGAAATGCATACATGTACAGGTACTTCTAAAGTACATGTAGCAGAGCCAGAAGATTAATGCCATCCAGCTAGCTACAGACTGTAGTATAGGTTGGTATTTTGACATAATAATACAGTAGATACGACTATGATGCCAATACAAGTGGTAGATAGATATTTGGTTTTCTAGAGAGTCTCTTATGAGAATGAGGATATCTCACTGGGGTATCGCTAAGGAATTCGCGTCCAGTAGGTCATACTTGGCAGTGCATCTAGCTAGTTCCTTGCACAAGAGAGAAAGAAAATGCTCAGATTGAATTGGCAAATGTTCACTGCGAAAGGTACCACCAGGTAGTGGCATAGTTGCTTCTCATCTCTCCTCATGTCAAAGCAATCAATGTTGTGGAGCCAGTACTAATAAGGTAGCTAGAATGCCATAGCATCACGCACTGTGGCATAAGACGGAATCAATCTTCATAGGTCATTGCACCCCTTTTTGCCATTTGCACAATTGACATCTGCTTGTTGAAGTCGTTGGGTCAGAATCCTACTTGGACGCCAATGGACGCAGGTGAGCCGATGTCTGTCATGTGTCTTTCGCTTTGCCAGAGTTCGGGTATCTTTTGTGTCAAATCATTGGCTCGTAAATTTGTACCAATCACACCCACGGTCGGGCCGATAAATCTAGTTGAATTGAAAGCATGAAAGGATACATCTGCCAATAAAAGAAGAGGAAAGGAAGCAGCCTCGAGGCTCCATGCCTCGAAACTTTTCGTCCCATTTGACACTTCCAAAGGCGAAAAACTAACTCGTGCTGCACTGCGGTGCTACTTCCGTAATTATACAGACTGTAGTAAAGAACAATGGCGGGCTTGGCCAAACAAAGCTCCATTGGCAGCGGGTTAGCGAGGGTAGCTGCCTCCACTCCCATTAAGGTGCTGCATTCCTTGGCAGAGTTGATGAGCGTAAAGAGTACCGGTAGCAGTCAGGATGATGTGAACAGAGCCAGAGACCGAATGTGGGCAAAGATCCCATGGGAGAATGCTGCTGATGTAGACGCGAAAGGAGAAGATCTAAGCACTGCTTGTGACTTCTCTTCTTTCCCTTCTCTTTCGCTTCAGAAGAAAGATGACAATGACCAGAGCGAATCCAGCTCTTCTTCAGAAGCGCTCTTTCATCATAGCAAGGGCGAAGTCGAGGCTCACGTGGCTCGGCTCCTGTCTAGACCCATCCTTGTCGCCAATGACCAGGATCGGGTGTGCGAGGAAGACGAAGATGAGGAATCTTTCATTGCGGGAAGCATCGAGCATGTACCGCAGCAAATGCAACAGAACTTGGTGTTATCCTTTTCGACGCTAGTCCAGTCCAGGCTCAGGGCATATGCTACATTTTTAGCTCGTCATGGTCTTTCTGTTGCAGCTTGCTCGGATACTGTTGACGAGGTGGAGGAAGGCGTGTTGGGCGTGGAGCAGAAGTTGGAGACCTTGATTGGCCTGGGCCAGACGGTATCCTCGGGTGATGTCGAAATCTTGTGCACTGCTCACCCCGGCCTGGCGGAAACACAGGGTGATGGAGAAGAGGACCTTCAAGTGACCATGCCCCTTAGTATGCAAGGTTCCATCAGTGTATTCATTCCAACATTGGATGGAGGATCCAAGCGCCTTGATCTGAAGATCCAGACGTCGGGAAGCATCACTGGTAAGTCCAAGGACGGTTTCGTTGACTGACTGCCTAGCTAGCTAGACCATTGCACCAATGATTCTGTTTCTCACAAAAGGTCCTTCTCTGTCCTCGATCTGTACAGGAATCTTTTCCAAGGCTTCATCCCTTCGAGTTGTCCAACTAGACCTAGACATGAAAGACCTGCTCAGCAGCATGAAGGAAGGTGCGAATGACACGGCATCTCTTATTGTGGATATGACCAACGATGCTTTCGCCATTCCATTGCCTCGCATGGGGGCTTCTCAAGTGGCAGCAATGGTTGCCCCACCGCCCCCCGTGAAGGCCGGCCGTCAACTCGAAGCTCCGAGCAGGAAACGCCCGAACATTGTGGAAGATGACCGTCCTCCCATCATCACCCCGGACCTAACATACGTATCTGCTACCACGCAGCATCCGAGTGACCTGGACCTGGCGGATCTACTAGAGGGCGACCTTTCATCGCTCTCGCCAGACAAGTGCAGCAAGATTGTCGATTGTGTCTTTGATACTTGTGATGTACGGGTTTTTAGGCCGCCCGGGAAGAGAGCCCGTTTCGGCTCGGATGATTCCATTGCGGCAGTGTTCGCTCCTCGCTTGGCCTAACCCCGCTCAACACAGGCCAGCTCCATAAACTCATATCATGGATGGCACACACTTCAAAGAGCCCATCCGATCTACCGTATCCTCACACTTACTTGGCAACACCATGCCGACTTCTCACGCGAGGCCAAGGAACTTCACTTCCACATCTCCACGATTGAAGATCCGTCCACTTCCTCTCTATCACAACTCAAGTTACCAACTACGACCTACCGCTATGCTCCATTCTGTTTCAATTTTGACCTGAAAATATCTATTGCTTACTTTGAAACACTGTGAACTACCTCTACTTATTATTCCAAGACCATATCCATGACAACGACTGTCCTTCTATCCATTTATGCATTGGCAACGGAAATCATACATCGGTTTAACCATGTACACATACAACCGAGATTTCTTGCTGCCATGCCTTCATTTCTGCTTCTACATTTTAAAATACAGGGCCCTGTACAACACAACACATACTGTCAAACAACTACTGGGGTACGGGGACCCAAAACCACTAACCAAGAGAACATTCCAACGGGAACACCAGAGTTCATACAAATGCCATGCTCCGATGGCCTGCGGACGTCTTCAGACTTCCTTTTAACACCTGATCAACCGAGACGAGCTCGAACAACGCAGGCCTACGACGATTCCGATCCAGCGGATCGATCGTTTTGTTAACCACCAATCAAGTTAATAAAGCATCTTCGCAAACCAACTGGTGGCAAACCTATTTAAGTTGGTTGTGTGATTAAAGTAGACAAACTTTTGAACCGCGACTTTGTATCTTGAACTTCCTACCGTACTTTCTTGTCAGCAGATTCTCGGAGTGGTGTGTGTGAGCGATGCCACCCTTTAGATGTTTGATGTGCGTATTGTCATAGATTGTCTCGCTCAACCAATTGAGCTGTTTGTGTGATCAAGTAGACAAACTTTGTGAATGATACCGGTATCCCGACTTCGTATCTTGAACTCCCTACATCTTGTCAGCAGTTTTAACTAGTTGTGGTCCGCGTGTGAGCGATGCTATCTTGATGCGTGGGACAGACGTACTATCATGGTCGTCTCACTAAACCTATTTTAAAAGTTAGTTGGCTGTGTGATTAAAGTAGACCTGAATCGCGTCTTTGTGTATCTTGAACTTCCAACAACCGGTATCTCGTCGGCATTTTCTCTGAGTGGTGTGTGTGAGCGATGCTACTACTAGTAGTACCTCTAGCTCGACGTGTGAAGTTCGTACCGGTATGGTCAATGGGTTGTCTCACTCACTCATTCACTAGCTAGCAAGCTAGATTACCAAACGCTAGCTAGTCTTGGAGGGTTACGACCATGCATGCTTGCACTGACTCATTACATTTTGGGTCCACCCGAAGGTTTGCTCATAATGATCTGATCAATCTTCAAAACGGTGAGCGCTGCATCCACGGCCAGCTTCAACGCCGACGATTTGGTTCCCAACAAATCCACCACCTCATTGTCGTTCATGGATGTGATTTGCTCCGTTTCAATGTCAATCCCTTGATCACAAATACCATCCGCGGCATTATGCGCCGCATGGGCCGCTTGCAAATTGGCAACGACCTTATTGTCCCATCCGGCATTGACCGCCAACGTTCGTGGCACAATTTCCAACGCCTTGGCAAATGCGCGAATGGCATATTGTTCCAACCCGGGATGTTTATCGGCTTGTCGCGTCAATTCCACTGCCATGGCCATTTCCACAGCTCCTCCACCATGAACGAGACGTCCATCCTTGCAGACCATTTCCACGGCGCGGACTCCATCTTCCACGGCCCGTTCCAAATCGGCGAGAACGGAACTGGTACTGGCACGCAACAAAATGGTGGCCAATTTGGTGTCCGCACTGGATTTGATGACCGTGACGGTCTTTTCTCCGACTTCCTTGACATTGACAGATTCGGCATGCCCCATTTCTTCGGCCATGGGAGCCCCGAGTCGTACCAAGGGAGTGGCGCCAGTGGCCTGACAGAGTCGTCGTAGTTCCCACTTGGATCCTACCTTGAGACAGAGGAGTTGGTATCGATCCATAAAATGCAAGGCCATGTCACTGACAGTACCTCCACTGACAATCAATTTAACACCGGTTTCGGCAATTCCTTGAATGATTTCTTCCATTTTGGATTCTTCCGTCTTGTTGTACGATTTCAAATCTTCAGCCGTCTTCATCAAGACAGTGCCCTTGGCTTCGGTACTGGATGCTTCCACCCCGGCCGCAAAGACGGCAATCTTACAGTCCGTGGCGGATGTGGTGACGGTTTCCAGTCCACGTTGCGCGACGTATCCTTCAATGAGTTCGCTCTTTTGAACGGACGATCCCATGATTTTGACCGTTCGCACGGCATCGGGGCTGACTTTGTTTCTGCCCGTAGCGGATTTGGTCATGACTTTGAGACACGCCTGTGCGACGAGGGGTGCCAGAGTCTCTTGGGATCCCATATTTTTGGACATGAGAACGGGTTTTAAAATACGCAACAACTGTGTTTCGTCCGTGACATCGGTAATGGTACCACAGCACAAGTTGGGCAACAATTCATTCTGGACTCGTTTACCAGCGAGATGGAATCCTTCCACAATTTCACTGGCATGTTGCCATCCCATTTTATGAATGAGTTCGAGTGTATTCCACAAGAGTTCCCCGGCAAACGTGAGTACCAAATTGGTGCCATCGCCACAGGCTTGATTTTGGTGTTCCGTGGCCATTTGGAGCAATTTGGCGGCCGGATGTTCGACTTCCATTTCTTTCAAAATGGCGGCGCAATCGCTCGTGACAATGATTTTACCCAAGTGATTGACCACCAATTTGGAACGACCCTGCGGACCTAGACTGGTACAGAGCATTTGACAGAGTTGAAGACAGGCTTCAATGTTGCGAATCACGACCGACGCGCTGTGGAGGCCTTCGTCTTGATTGGAAAAATGCTGCGTGCCTTCTTTCATCATGCCGCCCATGCCAGCGGCGGAATTGTAGGCCATTGACGTCATCTTGTCTTGATTGTTGATTGATAGCTAGTAGTGTATTGACGGTGGCTTGCAGAGAGGCAGTGCTATGATAAAATGGTGGTGGTCTACTTCACGATGGAGAAGATGAGATCGACCAATGCTGAAAATGGATTTTGGCCAAGTGGCCGCTACAGCTCTTCATCTTTCGCGCGGAGGATTGCGCATTGGATCTTTCGGTTGGGTTCCTCGATCTTCCTTCTGAGAGATCTCTGACGAGCAATTGCTGCCAACGGCCAACAATGACCGCAAACGACAACAACACGTAGCCGTCGACCAATCCAGCCATAGCCAGTTCACCTACTTGGCACTTCTATCTATCTCTTTCCAACTATCTCTGGTCCTGAGGATACCATTTGGCCAGCCAAAGAAGTCGATACTTGCATCCATCGGTTTTTGTTTGGGACAGAGGCTGCAATATATCCGTTCTAGCTATCATAGCCAGTAGATAGATAGAAGACTGTTGAGAATCCTTTCGATAGGGATTCGTTTCATCGCATTGCCGCGATCAACCCAAAGCCGCCAATCGACCCCACTATCAGTGTTTTGGACGGAAAGACTCATTGACCAATCAGTCAGTCATCCGGCAATTGTGGACTTTTAAAAGGAAAATAATCAATCTACCCTTCGACAATCAAACATCCCGAACGAGAATCGTATCTTCCAAGCGACTGCTCTGTTGATTGGAAGAAACCAGGACCCAAGATACATCATTGCCTCCGACAATACTTTGATCTACCCGTTGACTCGACTCTTCTTCTATTCCAACACCTTCGTCAAGATAACAATAATCAGCTATCACTGCCAGTTTGGATTAAAGAAAGCCTTCCCTGATATCGAGAATCATCATCCTCCATCCAGCTACTCTTCCTGATATTACACTTTACATCACATCCCAATCTATCATTATCCATCATGGGACCGCTACCATCAGGACCCCGCCGTTGGGTCGCCAATCTAGACATGTACAAAAAAGTGCCGGGAGACTTGATGGAAGGAACGGCTCAAGGCAGTGTCTTCTCCATCATGGTGCTGGTTGTCATTGGGACACTCATTTATCTAGAAACCAAAGACTACATGACCATTCAGGTGGTAGAAGAATTGGCATTGGATACTCATCAGTTGCATCGACAAAAGAGCCTATTTGGAGGAAACAAATTCCAATCGGTGGGAACCTCCACGGCCATTCCCCAAAAGTTGCAAGTCAAATTCAACATTACCATGATGGTACGTGACAATTAATAATTACTCGTTCCATCGATCGATCGATCGATCATGGCTCGGTAAACGAGTGATGTTTGTTCGTGAGATTGTTCGTTCGCTCGTTCGCTCACAACTAGATCTAACTTTCTTGTCCCGCTCTTGTTGTCAGGATTTAAAATGTGACTTTGCCACTATTGATGTCGTGTCCGTCTTGGGGGCACAGCAAAACGTTACCAAAAATCTTCAAAAGTGGATGGTATCGGCGGAAGGCGTGCAAGAACGATACACACAGGAGAGAAATCTACGACAACATGATCTAGGAGAAGTGCAATTGCATGACAAGACTGTCACCAAGACATTGGAGGAATTGCACCAGAATGGAGAAGATGCCGTCCCACTCACGGAGGAAACCTTGGAGCAGGCACTCAAAGACTCTCCCTTTGTCTTTGTGGACTATTTTGCCAATTGGTGTAGTCACTGTCGATTGTTTGCACCCACGTGGGAACGACTAGCAGAACTCATGGTGGATGCCAAATGGCATCATCATGAACGAGTCAAAGAGGAAATTGAAATCAAAAAGGAAGAGGCCAAAAAGGCCAAGCAAGCACAGGAAATGGCAGACAAAGAAGGAGTCAATCTGAATGTATTGGAAGAAATCACATATACAGAGGAGGAGTACCAAAAGGCACTGGAGGCCGTCCGGTCACCCATTGTGGTGGGGAAGGTGGATTGTGTCAATTTTCACTCCTTGTGTCGCAAACAAAACATCATGAGTTACCCTACAATCCGGCTTTATGTGAATGGGGAAATCTACAAAGACTTCTTTGGAAGTCGGACAGTTGTGAATCTGCTCCAGTTTGTGGTCATGGCGGAAGAAAAAGTTCTGGGAAAACGGGACGATGGTACACTTACACTCAGTGATCATGCTTCAGTAGCTTTGGATGCGCATAATGTCACACCAGAGGAAAAAGCCCGGGCCATGGAAGTAGAAGCCAAACGAGATAACATTTGGAAACCATCAGAGCATCCAGGATGTCAGATTGCTGGAACACTCTACCTCAACAAAGTTCCTGGAAATTTCTACATTCAAGCCAGGAGCCCAACTCACTCCCTGGAACCAACTTTGGCCAATGTGTCTCATGAAATTCACTATCTCTTTTTTACAACCCAACGCCCACCAGGAGTGAAACCACCCAAAACTCTTGGAAATGGTCTGGATGAAAGCCAGAGGGCACAAGATGGAACCATCATGGTCCCGCCACCAAAAGACTCCAGTATGTCCAATCTGGGACACCCCATGAATGGGAATGCCTATGTGACACACAAGATGCACGAGGCACACCATCATTACATCAAGCTGGTTTCTACCAATCTATACAACTATCAAGTTCTCCAAAACAGTCAACTTGTGCACTACAACCTGGATCAAGTACCAGAAGCCAAATTCATTTTGGATTTGAGCCCCATTGCAGTCACTTACCATGCCAGCAAGAGGCATTGGTATGATTTTGTCACCAGTGTGATGGCCATTGTGGGAGGTACTTTTACAGTTGTAGGTATCTTGGATGCCATGCTCAGGACTGCTGTTTCCACCACCAAGAAGGTAGTCCAGAGGCGAAGGAGACCCCCTAACACAGCACAGCAACAACAGAACAGAAATCTTCCGAGACCTCCACCTCAACCCACAAGGGAAGCCTTTCAACACTCCAAGTTTGGTGGGGGTGCCGATCCAGCCTCTCAACCCATAGCACTGCAGCGACCAAGCAATGGAACAGCTCCGGCAGCCACAACGGCACGAAAAACACGGACTCCGCTCCCTCGACCGCCCAATAGGTAGTGCAGTTGTGGGGCAATCGGAGAACGCAATGTCGGGGGCGCAAAAATAGACTGACTAGTCCGTACGATGTTGTGTAACCTCGACCACTTTGGTTCGATTATTGCACGGCCTGGCCGTGCTACTAGCTAGCTAGGTATTAATAATAATCCTTGAAGACCTGATAACCCAGAGGTGGACGTAGACTTCAAAACGTACCCAGAGGTGGACGTAGACTTCAAAACGTACCTGGACGAATGGAACGTTATAATAAAGGGTGGTTCTCGTACGGTGCTTTGAATCACTTTTGTGCTAAAACAGTTTGCGCGAAATCGTGGGAACAGGACTTTGGCCGACTTCGTTGTCATTGCCCATGGAGGCAGACAGTATACGGTGCGCTGCCTGGGTAGCTACAAAAGATACTAGTACGTAGCGAAAGGAGCTTGTGTTCAGCCACAGAAATATGCGTTCCTTCCGGTGCCAGCACTGTTAGCTAGCCAATGACATCGAACGATGGCTTGCAGAGAGCTGGCTGCCCCAAACTTGGTTCTTCAACGAGGGAGGAGGGAAGTCGCTTCGTCCAATTGGACACGTAATCAAAGGGGTTTTAGAGTAGGGAAGTTATCTACATGATACTTTTATCCCGTTACGAATCGTACTTTATAATCATTTAGTTAGGTTGATATCGGTTGTGATTTGAGGAGAAAGCAGCGACTCCTTGGTACCACCGGATGGACCCGAGGTAATAGTGATCGAAACGACGGGAGCTCGTTTGGCATCGCTACAAAACTGCGAATACCAAACAAAACAGGCTGGGCACCTTTTAGTTTGTGCCAACCGCACAATTCTGCTTTGAAAATCAACCCATGACTACTCCCAAGATACCCTGGCAATTTCAAAGCAAAACGAGGCATGCAAAATGTATTAATATACCCCTTTACGAGTTAATTAAAGCTTACGTTAACTAACTGGACGCATCCAGCGTTGCTACAAACTCCATTTCTCACCATTGGATAAGAGAAACACAGTCTGGTAGCTTCCGCAAAAAATCATGCAGCCCCAACAAGCAAAAACGCAGCAAGAAGGCCCCAAAAGAAACAAGGATATCCAAAAAGCTTTTTCATTTATTTGGACACCCCGCATTTGAAAATTCATGACATCTTTATTCCTCCTCGGGTAATGGTGCTTCCACCGGCAATGCAGGCTACGCTAGTAGCCATGCGAGAAGCGGCAATTGTCACCAAACCGGCATCCGTTTGGGGTATTAAAGAAGCGACAGGGGGGAGGAGGTCCTCTTCCACGTCCTCTTCCTCCGCCTCCTCTTCCACCACCACCATGGCCACCATGATAACCTCCTCTGCCACCTCCTCCACCACCTCCTCCAGTGGGACCGGGAGCAGCTGGCATCCATCCAGTGGGCGGTGGTGGCTGATGCAGCTGTGGTGGAGGGGGCATGTGACCGGTAGTACATTGGCACTGGCGCATGCCCTGCTTGGCGCAACAGGTACATCCGTGTTTGTACCCATTGCAGCAATGACAGTTTCGACATTCGGGAAACCAGAATTCGTCGGCATGTGGGGGCAAATCGGTGTAGGCACTCAGAAAGTTAGAGGACGATCCCTCGAGACGGCCCACTTGCTGCTGGGCCATGAGCTCCGCTTCGATTTCCTCCAGCATTTTCTCATCTTCCGGACCCGTCTGGGAAGGATTGAATGCCGCGGCCCCAGGGTTGGGTAAGTTGCTCGGGTTGGTTGACATGTTGCTATTATGCAGTTGTAGTAGTAGTGCTAGCTGGCTTGTAGTAGTAGTAGTGCGTAGTGCTTGTGGCTTGCTATCTTTTTCTCTATGAGCGTTGGCTGTTGGGCGTCGTCGAGAGAGCGAGTGATGGCTGCTGGCTGCTGCAATGTCGATTGCTCTTGGGCTCAGTCATCGTTGTTACGGGATTGTTCTTGTGTTTCAGCGAAAGATTTGGTTTGAGTCGGATGAGTCAAAGATACACCAGGATCAAGGCGCCTGATGTGCGTCTATTTGGTTCATGAAGCAACAGACTATGCTGTTTTTTGGGTGTTTTTGAAGAGGAAAATTCGCTTACTGTAGCAAAAATCGAAAAGCTTGCCATCACGAACAGAGGTTCTGCAGCCTGCAACTTCGGAAGGTACCATTACGGTGCTAGTACGTACCTTCATTGCTTGGACTGGATTCTGGCTCGACTATGCTAAGAATTTGTTTTGCTTGTGACTGCTGGCGGTCTACCTGCTTCAGGTATGCTATTTGCACAACTTTACGGTAGCTGGCAAGCCAACGGTCCAAGAAAATCACATAAAAAGCTTTCTATTTCTCTAGCTACCGGTTTCCCAACTTGCTCCACAACAAGATCGTGTGAAATAAAGAGCTACTTTTCCATTCCGTGACGGAGGGTGGAAGCAATTGTTCATGGTGCCCATGGAAGTATATGAGCTGAGATCAACTTGGGAGTAGCAGAGTATAAAAGTGCCTTCCTGCTGGATGGTCTAACTGCTTGTTTCTGACTTTTGGAGAGGTGAGAAAGAGGTTGATAGTAGTTAGCTCTACCGGTACCGGTACGATAGCATGCAACTGGCAAAGAGGAAAATTTGGTTTGAGCAATTATTTCTATACTTTTCTCGTTTTTCCAAAACAGCGGATTGAATGATTTACAGCACTCCGGCTCCAAGCAAGATTCGACCATTCGCGCTATTCCGGTCTCCTGGATCCAGCGTGAAAGCCACATGCAACGGAACGTTGCCCCACGACGCTGCAACCGCCACCACCACAGCACAATGATGCTCTGCACAAAAAACAAATCGGCCACTTCAAACTAGCTACATACAATGGAAGCGATTAAAAACCTGTTCAAGGACAAGCTGGTGGAAGATGCCAGAGAACCATTTTCCACTTTTGGAATTCCAGGTTTGGAGGGTACCTTTGCTCTCTATTCTCCACGGTGGGAAATGTGGAAACAGCTCATTTTGGTAGGTACCCCAGATTTCTTTTCATCTCATTAAACGTGTATCGGGCATCTCGTCAATCTAACCCAACTTATCTCGCTTTTTGGTTTTGGGATATATTCAGCTGGTGACACTATCTCAAGTGTTCCAAGTCATTGCTGCGGTTATTATATACAAGTTGATTATACCCAATCGAGGTTCTGTTGGCGCATACCTGTTGGGATGGGGTGTCATGATTCCATTGTCGTTGTGGATACCCTTTGAAATGCTGGAAGCGTGGGATATTCAAAACAAAATTCTCAAAATGTGTGTGACCCCTTTGCCCATGGTCGTGGTCTTTCGTTCTATTGAAGCCATGTACGATACATCGCCTCCTGTGGTGGAATATTCCTTGGCCAATTATGTGACCTACTACACAGCTACAATTCATCATGTATGGGATCCCAAAACTAATGCCAGAGTCAAAGTCAACACACAACAATTCATTAGCAACTTTCTACGGGTTGTCTATTACTATCATTGGCTGTCCCTGTCACTTTCCTTCCAAATGCACGTTGATTTTAAACCATTCAAATCGGATCCAGTGGTTTTGGATGATTTCCACGTGACCAAGTTTTGGGAACTGCTACGACCAGATCATATTGCCAATGCCTACCTTCTCGTACTTCACCTCTACCTCAATTTATTGGTGGGTTTTGAATTCACGAACTTTGGTGAGAACCTCAAAGGATACTTGACCAAACCAACCTTCAAGAACCCTTTATGGACATCCAAAAGCCCCACTGATTTCTGGGGACGCAAATGGAATCTCATGATTCACAACATTCTCAAGGGTGGCGCCTTTTTGCCCGCCCGCAAATATGTCAGTACGCCCTTGGCAGTAATGTGGTCCTTTATCTGTTCCGGGCTGATTCATGATTACGTGTGGGCGGCGATATTTTATCATCATGGACACGAAAAGGATCCCGAGACTGGAATTTGCAAGGATTGTTTCAGTCCCACACCTCTCAAATTGACGGCCTTTTTTGTGTGGAATGCCATGATGATGCTGCTTGAGAGACCTGTGAGCAAGTGGCCACCCATGCAGTGGATGGCCAACAATCTGCCGCTCGCCATCGTATCTACTCTTGTGGGTTTGACGGCATTGCCAGTCACACATTGGTATACAGGAGATTGGGTGGTAGGCGGGTACTTTGCAGACTTTGCCGTGGCTTTGTGGACCATCAAAAAGCTATGATAAATGTGTCTGTCCACAGCTACTATGACAAAGTCTATTATGCATGAAACTAACTGTAATCTCCACAATATAATACAAAGCGTGGTACATTTAAGAGCCAAACTTATCGTCAGAGGGGTACTGATTGTCTGCTTGAAATGGGTGTCCAGCTTTTGCATAGCATCGAACCAAACTCGCAGCAGCACAATTTTGTCATCTTTGTTCCACGGACTCTTTGGGATGGGGGAAGTCGGAAGAATCTTCCGTGGCCGTCTTCACCTCGTAGACCCTCATCTCTTCCTCTTCATAGACCAAGTCTGCCGTGAGCAACCTAGCTTGTCTGGATTTTTCGTCTATTGAAGTAGTGGTAGTGGTTGACGTGCTCTTTTCCAAGTGGCCAACATGGTCTTTTTCTTCCGAATCTTCATTGGCTGCCAGTGGGATTGGAAATCGATAGGCTAGAACTAGTGTTCCATCCTGAAGTTCTGCCGCAAGCTTTTGACTGATGGGTTCCATGAGTGGCTTGACACCAAAGATCATGACCGTGTCGGCATGTTGTAAATGAAAGGCAAACATATCTTGCAAGAGGAACGAGGATCTTATCCGTTCTGCACGTGTCCAAAACAAGATACGACGAGCATGTGCCAATCCCCACAAGGTAGAATTGAGTTCAATACCCGTGGCAGAGTCATACAGCATCGTTTCTTGTTTCTTTTGTTGCAAGGCTTGGTAAACGGCTTCTCCATCTCCACTTCCCATGTCCACAAAATGACGTTTTCTCGTTGGCGTCAGTCGTGGTCTTCGATTGGCCACATAGTCCAATGCTCTCTTCACCTTGTCCTTTGGAGTTGCCATGTAGGGGAGTGGCGATCGGATATACTGCAGGACAAAGGGAGCCGTCAAAACCAGAGTTCCCACAATGGTGGTCCCAGCAATGGCAAGACCCAGCCACGGGGAGTTTGCATTGGTACTACTGCTGGATGCCGTGGCAAGATGATGGAAAGAACCATGGTCTGGGTATTTCAACGCCAGATCATTCTCGGATGGCATATCTTTAGCTGAACTGTGGTGAATTGGAGCATGGTGATCATCAACACCTCTTCTTGGACCCATTTTAGTGGCACCATGTTGCTGCGATGGATCCATGACAGTTCCGACGGGGACAGCGGGTGTGATTCTCAAGTTGAGGGCGGTGGTGATGGGTGTCTCGGTTGCTTCAAGATCTTAGCTCTGCTGGCTTCTTGCATGAATCTTGAAAGCAGAAGCGGTGTCGCCTCATGAGAACATTTGGTTGCACCGTGAGCAATACAGTCTTCACCATTCTAGTAACCTGAGTGTGTCCAAGGACAGCGATCTCATGGGATGTGTATGCATATTCGCCAAAGGCCGCTTTCAGTATCTTGGAGCATGTGAATTCATCATTGAGAGCCTTCCAATCGTCAAGTTAAATTGGCCCTGTTTGTAAACTTGCCTGACCCAGCAATTACTTTTTTACGAAAGCAGGACACCAACTACCGTACCGGCACCTCACACAGCAGTGGTTGACAATAATTTGGATTTTTGTTCCTTACAACTACAAATTATTATTTAGATACCCCACCTCTAGTTGACCACTTTTAAAATTCACGTGCTGCTTACTCGGTGGTCCTACTATATATTTTCGTGTCCGTCCTTCCTGTTGCATTTCCTTACTCCTCTGTGGTGGTGGTGGTCGTGGTGGTGGTCTTTTTTTCTTTGGCTCCTCCCAAATTTTTCAAGAATTTTGGCATTCCAAATCCCTTTTTCTTGACCACCACCGAGTGATGCACATGTGTTTCGGTCACCTCTTTGCCATCTACAATTTTGGTAGTGGTGGTGGTCGTCGTGACTACCTTTTTGGCATTTTTGGGAATGGCGGCCGAAGTGTCCTCGGTTTGTTGTTGTTGTGGGGCTGGGGCTGGTTTGGAAGCTGGTTGAGCGGGTGCTGCTTGTCTATGAACCACAGGAGGAGCTGGGGCGGGTGCTACTACAGGAGCACGAGCTGCTACAGGCGCTGGTGGTGGAGCCGCTGCCACTCTCCCCATGGGCGGTGGTGGCGCTGCCACTTTTTGAATGGGTGGTGGAGCTGCGCTTTGTTGCTGCTGATTTCGAGGATGATTCATTAAGGGTTCTGGTAATTGTCGATTGGGTGCCGCATCGCCATAGACTTCTTGTGCAAAGGCGGGAATATTGTTGAGCATGGTACTCATGGCGGGTGGTGCATCGCCAATGGTGGTTTGTTTGGGTTCAGGGTGCTTGGGAGCGGCTACGTTGGGTTGGTACGTGACGCCCATATTGTGCAGTTTGGCCTTTTGTTCCTGGACCTGTTTCGGGTCCGTCGGCAATCCCATTCCACCTACCGAAGTGGTGGTTGGATACGACATAAAAGGCGCCTTGGGTTTGATCTGTTTGGGAGCCCCAAACGAAGGAGAGAATGGTTTCAATGCCACTTGATCACGAATCATGGGGCCGGCATTGACAGGAGCGGGAACTGCCGAGGACGCGGCTTGAGGCGCAGGCGTATGATCAAAGACTTCATCGTGATCCAGAGCATCGGCCATCCCGACCGAATCGGGGGCTGCTGGTTGATAAGCTCTGGAGGGCATGTTGATAGCTGCTATAGTAGTAGAGTGCTAGGAGAGTGCTAATAGAGTGAGAAAGAGGACTGTTTGGACAAGGAAGGGTTCTTGAGTGTTGTCTTTGAAGAAATAAATGAAAGGATCTGAGCAGCTTCGTCGTTGTTTTGGTTTGGAGAATCTTGCTTGGATCTTGGGTGTCAAAGAGGCGCGACCTCCATGGGGAACTGAAAGATTTAATGCGCGTTGGGCGGCTCTTGGCTGCTCTCGAAAACCGTTTCCATTCGAGTTTCTGGCAAACATCGAGCACCGTCCTGTGTGCAGCGCACCTTGGGTTGGAAAGAACGCTGCAATCTGCGATTTGATAGACTTCCGATTGTAACATATAACCATTTCTTCAGTTTCATACCTCAACTCATAATGTTTTGCACCCGAAGAAAGGTGCTCCAAGCAATCTTCATTATTTGGTTGAAAAGAAAACCATACTCCATTCATCAGCCATCCGTCAACCAAGAATCATTTGAACCAAACGATACTGTACCATGGACAACAACCGCCGCAAGCATCCCTACGATAGTCGTAACCTGAACAGAGTATGGAGGATTCCCTCGACGAGTACTGCTACCAGCAGTCGAAGCAGAGCCAGGAGCGTGCGAAATACTACTGCAGACAGCACGGTATCCAAAGTGGGGCCGCTCATTACCACGGACCATTTCACATCCCTCATTGACAAGGATATCGAAGAAGAGAATGTTGATCTGGCCATTGATACAGCTGTTGTGGATATGCTCGGTGTCTACATGGACTGCGGACTCTTCAAGCGGAGTCCCATCGTGAGAGAGTACATCAAAAAGGGACAACGAAATGGAACATCGTGGTTCTTCCAGGACGTGGAGGGAGCAGCCAACAACAAGGAAGATGAGAGCCGCAATGACGACGATCCGAAAGCCTGTCATCAAGATGGAGTGGAACCGGACGAGTACTGGGAGAATCTCAAGAGAAACACCAAGCTCTCGCAGGCTCCGCTGGCCATGACCACAACACTGTGTGACCGGATTCAGAGTTTGCCCGAACGAAATGTCACCATCTACATTCGACTGGACGAACAAGTTCCCAAGAACTCGTGCACTGCGTACGAAGTGGACTGGGACCGGTTCCTTGAGCTCAAGGAACGTGGCGAAAAGGGCTTGGATACCGATGAGGACGACACTACCCCGCCGGAGAATCTGTTTCGCTGCTTTCGACTGTGCTCCCGCCAAGAGGGTCTCTTCAGTCGAAGTGAATGCATTGTCGGAACCTTTGCTTCGGCGTGTTTGCATCCCTACACTCTCATTTCCTCCTCGCCCCAGTCGTCGGGAATGACCATTACCACCAAGAGCGAACGACAGCTTCTCGACAGCGTTCCCACTCGAGAGCCACCCTTTCGACCCGTACGATTGCTATTGGATCGTCCCGAAGACGTTTGCACCGCCGAACTACAATTCTACTTGACACGAATGGGATTGTCCGAAGTGGTAGAAGCCCATCCTCTTTTGCAAGAACTCCATGACGCCACCGAACTTGACTTCTTTCTCGATGACCCGGATGACGATGCCGCAGCATCCCGGGACGATTGGACGGAACAACGAGAAGGAGGAGGATCCATTCCACACCGTGAAGTAATGCCATCCTTTTTGGCAAACAACACCATTGACGAAGAAGGAAACGAGCGGTTGGGAGAAGTCTTGTCAGACGGGTACACATGGAATAGCCTGTTGAATACCAGTGTTCCCTTTATCTGTCTGGATTAGAATGGTGGCTATCATGGCGATACGCAACCAAGTTCTGAAAGACAGGACGAGGAAAACCGGCAACAGGAAGTGTCATAGAAGGAACGAGCTGGGCTGAAAAAGGCAAGCCATGCTAGCAGGTCAGACTGCGCAGTTGGCCCGGCTGCCCCCCTTTACTCACCCCTTTACTCACCGCCAGTCAGCTGAGTTCGAGGAGGTAGATTGCAGCAAACAAGAATGACGAGGAAGACGGCTAGCTGGCCAGCCAGAGACTTCTTCTCGTCCCACGCCACAAGCGCTAATCTGAGGTCAGACGTATGTTTCAATAAACAAGTAACACATGCATTTCTATCGACTGTCAACCGATTACTTAGTTAGGCTTGAAAAGAACAGACGACATCTTTCGTTGAGCTTGCTACTCAATCTTCTCATTTACGCTTGAGCCCGCTACTTGCAGGGGTTGCAAGGCGGAAAGAATCCCAAAGATTAGGATGAGACTGAATGAAGTTGTCGTCATGAAAAAGATAGATGTCGTGGTTATTGGTTTGAGCATGTACACCATCGCAAGAGCCACCGGCTGCAGGGCTGCTAGTGCCAGCGCAACGTTGATTTGCTGAAGTTCCGATTCGTAGGCTGCTGTATACCAAAGGAAAAGTACAGTCTCGAGGGCACCCACTGACCACCAATTCCAGTGGAATTGAGCGAGAAGAGAAAAATCAGTCTGATCCAAAATGACATCGGTACACGGCTGTTGAGTGTTGACAAAGAGCCACAGTACAAAGTATGCTGCGACGGCAAGCAGATAGCCCTTGGCATTCCAACCAATCCCATTGAGATCCAGAGATGTGGCGGCCAAAGAGTCTTCGTCTTCTGCGAGGAGAAGGGCCACAAGGAATCCAAAATGGGCAATGCATGTTACCATGTGGACCATGTTGTCCATGGCGCCATTCAGAACGTGGGTTCCCAGCAGAAAAACTCCCGTGAGCTCTAGCAGAACGGAGTACGTGACGAACTGTTTGAGAACGATTGTGATTTTGCTGGACCGTGCAACTAGCACAACAAGTATAACACCGACATGAAGCTTCCACAGTGCGTTGTACCCCAAAAGAACAGTTTCTGCAGGATTGCAGTGTTTGCCGTAGACGAGCTCACATCGAGGAGTCGTACCGTCCCCCGGCAAGCTGAAAGCAGCACTGACAACCATGAAGGATGCGTAACCCTGGACGAGTGACCTTGTGGAGGGCATCCTGACCTGCAGACCAAAGATGATTTGTGCTTGAAATGTACAGTACTCGAACTTTCACATTCCTTCTACGAAGTGGGCACCAGCGGTGTGTTTCATCAGGTGACACCTTTTCCTTGCTGAGAGCTAGCCACGTATACCGGTATGTGTCGTACTGCACCTGAAGCCTCAACTTTTTTGGCTTTGCCAAACACTGTGCCATTGATAAGCTGTTGTTTGGAGAACAGAATTGGGCCCATGAACGAAAGCTCGATGCAGCTGTTCGAGATCGCTTCCTTGCAAAACTGTAACGTGGAGGTTTTGGTTTCGAAGTCTCCTGGACAAAGCTTTTTGGTTGTCGCAGGTCGCGCGTGGCTGCGGATTATAACACCAATAATAATATTATTGCTTCGTCCCGATCAGCCGTTGCGTGGGGATCATTCGATTTGATTCGATTTGATTTGATTTGATTCGATTCTCATTCGATTCTTCGTGAAGGAGTTTGAACCAAAGCAACTCTCCAAATGGTACACACGTGCATTCTCTTGGCACTCGGCCTTGGAACTCTCCAAATGGTACACACATGCCACTTTTCTTTTGATCGCTCCTTCCCACTGTCCACTTCCCACAAATGAAAGGCACACAAAACAAAGGAGACAAAAGACAACAAATCAAAAACCATGACAATTTTAATTGTGGGAGCTGGAGCTGCAGGATTGACGGCTGCATATACGTTGTTGCTTCAGAATGTTACTGATTTTCGCATCTTGGAAGCCAGTAACCGCATTGGCGGACGCCTGAAGAAACTAGAAGGCTTTGCCTCTTTCCCAATTGACCTGGGAGGCGAGTGGATCCATGTCCAACCAACAGTATTGGAAGATATTTCTCAGAATGACAGAATTATGGATTCCATTGATACTATTCATCACGTAGCAGAGCATATGGTGTGGTATGGTCCGACAGAAGGGTTTGCACCTGACCATTCCATTGATTATGCAAAAATCCCAGACTATCTCTTTCAAAACTATACCTGGTTTGACTTCTTCAATGACACCATTAGTGTGCCAGCTGTGAAAGAATCTATTGTCTTTGATTGTCCCATTGTGACCATTGATTACTCAGGCACCACTGATGGAGAGGATCCCGCCAAGGCCATCACTGCCACTTGCAAGGATGGTACTTCCTTTGAAGGATCTCAAATTATTGTAACAGCTCCGATCCAAATCCTGCAAGATGGTGACATTGAATTCATTCCAGAGCTTCCCAACAAGTACACCAATGCGATTGACAGCATTCCGTTTCCTGGTGGATACAAGATCTTCCTCAAGTTTGAACAGGGCTTTTATCCAGATATATTTGAGTCTGCACTTGATCCAATTAATCTTTACTTCTACAATGAAGTTTATGGTGAAAATACCACAACTGAGCATGTCCTGGGTGTTTTTGTGTCAGGAGAATGGGCTGAGGAATCCGCTCAATGGGATGATGAAACTCTTCTGAACCATGTTGTTGCGATGTTGGATGAGATGTTTGATGGCAAGGCTAGTCAGTACTTGATTGATGGCGTGGTACAAAGCTGGGATCGAGAACCCTTTATCCGTGGTACTTACAGTCACTATGATAATACATGGCGCCAGATGGACCGGCTTCGCAAACCCATCAATGGCGTGCTCTACTTTGCTGGAGAAGCCATTCCTGCCAGTTACGCAAAGTATGACAATGGTTATGCTCATGGGGCAGCTCTGTCTGGAAAAGAGACCGCAGAGCGTATCCTGGGTTCTGGCGGAGGATCTGCAGCAATGCCTTGGAGTGGAGTTTTCGTCTCCATTGTGGCTTTCATCTTGGCTCTTTGGTACTGATGGACTTCTCAATTGTACAGCCCATAGAGTGCATCACTGTGATCGTACATGAGACAATATTCGCGATTCTCTAGTCTAGGAAACCTTGCTGGTGTGCTTCAAGGATACCTCTTTTTACGGCAAGAGTCCTTGCATTCTCGGTCAGGCATAGCATGGCAAAATCGCAAGTAGCCGAAGTCACGCGTAAAGGGCACCGAAAGCTGCAAAAGGCAGGGACCAGAAAAGGAATAGAATCAAATCACGACCTCGAACCAATTCATTCGATTTGTTGGTTGATTGAGATTCAATCATTCAATCTCTCGCCACCCGCCACCGAATCGGCGCCTGCGCCTTTTGGACCTTTAAGTAATAGCACAACGAGTTATTGCTCAGTATACTTTCCCTGAGGCTTTCAACGCGGGATTAGCTTATTGTTGTAAGGCGCCACCAAATTTTAATGTAAATCAAAAGTTGTAGTTCTGCAAGAACGCAGCAAAGCAAGGCCGCCACTGTTGAGAAGTATGGTTCGGGAGTTGGATCCGTCGGGGAGAATCATTCGAATCGAATCGAATCTATTTGAATTTGACTGTTCATCAACCAACCATCAATTGACTCTCCAACCATCATTTTGACTCTCCATCCATCTGTCATGAAACGGAAGTTCAAAATGCTCCTGCCCGAGCCTTCTCTCCATGTGCAATTCCCATATCCAAAATTGGCAAGTCGACGCCGTCGTTCCGGATGGTCTCAATCAATTCTTCATCAATCGACCAAATTTCATCGGCTTCGGCACCATACCCTGGGCCACCACCCAAGCTAGGTACGGGTCGCTGTCCATACCAACCTTCGCCATAGCTACCAGTCACTTGTTCATCTGTAACTTCTCCCCAGAATTCGTTGGAATATTCTCGTGGGTCTACGAACATGTCCGTCTCAACATCGTCTTCTCTTTGACACAGAGGATAGACTGTACCGTCGGGTTTCACCACGCACAGCCGTGGTTTGGAATCCTCATCTTCGCTATTGGAAGCGATGGCCAACAAGTCGTTTTCAAGATAGTCGCTTGATAAAACATGCCGTTGAAAGCAAGAGCCTCTCCTTGGATCTAACCGTTGTCTGGATCTTGCCGTGGAACCTCCAAAGCCACTCACAAAACAACGATTTGAAACACTACTAGTCGTCAGCACTAATCCTAGCACAAAGAGGATAGAGTTTACTATTGGCATCATCGCATTCGTTGTTTGCTTAGCTGCCAAGAGACTCTGTCTCGGCTCGTTTGTTGCTTGATGAAAGGGAGATGGGTGACAGGAGAGCTGGGTGACGTCATGGAAACAACCGAAGGAAAGGTTCGCCTGGCTGATGTTCGCGCCATTTCCACAGGCGCAGTCGCGAGCGGTACTCAACAATGACAAGAGACCTCACCTTTTCCTTTTCCAGCCTCTTTTCCAAAATTTGGCAAGAACCATGAGCTTTAGACATCCTCTGAGACTATTAGCTTTGCTCCTGCTGCAACAAACCACAGCATTTTTGCTTCGTCCATTACCATCCGAGCGTTGGATACCATCATCTAATGGTTTGAGCAACCGTGAGAAAGCCAAGCAACCCGAGCCTCATCTCCGACCATGTCTCCGCGCTCGCCTACTAGACGATGAAGGACAAGAAAAGGGAGATTCCAGTGATGAAGAGAACAGAAATTCCATCAAGACAACTGAAGAAAAAAGTTTCATCAGAGAAGCACTTTCCGGAAACGTGCTCTTTAAAAACCTACCAGATCCTTCTCTTTCGGCATTCATTGATGCCTGTGAAGATTTTCAGGTGACAAAAGACCAAGTGATTGTCTACCAAGGTGACTCTTGCTACAATGATTACGTCTATCTGGTGGCAGACGGGGAATGCATTGTCACGGTGGACGGTGTCATGGTCCCCGAGCCGTATGGAGTGGTTGGACCGAAATCATTTTTTGGTGACCTTGGGGTGCTCTACAACGAAACACGAAGTGCCACCGTCACGGCACAGTCCGAGACCGTGTCGCTATGGCGGGTCCCTGCAGCAACCTACTTGACGATCCTTAACAAACCAGCTCAATCACTCGCCACAATGGAAGAGATTGATGCTGTTATCAATCAAGTGAGTGGGACGCAGGCTTTGTATGGTGGAGAAATCATCCCTCCTTACAAACCAGAACGGCTCTGGTTATGGAGTCAGTTCCAGGGGACCATTCTCAATATCAGTCTCAGGACGACACTTCTCAATATGCTGCTCTGTGTGGTCTTTGTTATCTATGCCGAACAAGTTACTGGGGAATCCACGGTTCCCTTGATAGGGAAGTTTTTCGACAATTTGCAAACTCATGTGATTGTCCCCGACAAGAATCTTCCCTTTGTCCAACGCCTCGCTTTGATCAAAGAGATTTGGAGCTATCAACGGAACCTTACGACGTTTGTCCTTACGTTTTTCCTGAACCAAGCCTATCAATTCTGGATGGATACTTACTTGCTGGCACGTCAAATTCAGGGCCGCTTGAATGACTTTCAACTCGTTCTGGCCACCAACATTGAAATAGACCGCAACGACGATGGCACACCGTGCGCCGAGGCTGTGCAACTCATGGACGATATTGGACAGTACGCTCGATTGTACCACATCTTGATGTGGGCCGGTGTCGCCGATCGATTCGCCATGTTGAACACTCCGGAAGGTTTGGAACGGTTGGAAAGCCGCGGGTTAATGACTCCGGAGCAACTCAAAGTACTGCAGAGTTTGGACTTGCCCAAAGATCAGCTGCACAATGCTCCACTGGAATGGATGTTGATTCGCGTCAACCGAGCCATCGCAGCTGGGGTGGTACAAGATAATAATGCTATTCGGACGCAGTTCATTAGCCAAGCGTCGAGGCTGCGTGGGTCCCATGGTGATATGACGGACAAGTTGGCCGGACGCATGCCACTGGCATACACTCACTTGGTGCAGATCCTTGTGGACACGTTCGTGTTGGTGGCTCCCTTTGCTCTTTATGCAGGCAAGTGCAGGACAAAGGCAGAGGTGCGAGCGAATGCCGTTTTCGTTTTCTCACACTATTAACCTCCTTTCTCGTCAGATCTGGGCGTCTACTCTGTCTTTGCCGTGGGGCTAGTGACACTGTCGTACACTGGTTTCCTCAATCTGGCCAAGATCTTTTTGGATCCCTTGAACAATGAAGAGTTTTGCGACAATTCTATTTTTATGGATTTGGCCGTCCTTATTCGAGAATCGAATGGCTCCTCTACAAGATGGAAGAACGCCGGTCTCAAGCTGCCCTTTTGAGGTGGCATACGGTAAGCAGGCCGACTAGATAGATAGATACCCTAAAGCAACAATAGCAAGCCAACAGCCAAGGTTTTTTCAAATATAGGTTGAACAAGTTTAAGAACAGTTAGACTGGACCGCCAGGTCTATGTAGACGATGAATAGAAGGAAGGATTCAATCCAATCAATCCATCTGGGCTCCTCACATCCAAAGCAGCATGAAAACGTTTGCACTACAGTCATAGTTTTGCCAAATCCCAAGACTTCCATGTCATTGTATTCTATGAGTGAAAGGCATTGGTGAACTCGATATTGCTGAGTGTGTCTCGTATTGCTCGATGATTGTCGCCTAATACCGATTGCTGAATCTGGATGAACAAAACAGAAGATGATAAGGAGTGAGTCAGTGAATGATACTTCGTCAATACATATGCAACTACCTGTGCAGTCGTACTTACCAACAACTCTTCTTCAAAGATGACTCTCGCTTCCTCGTATTTCTTGGCCTGCAACAAGAGATAGGCATAGTTGCAATTGGTAATGGCGACATGGAGCAAATCCAGATCCGTGGCATTGGCAGCAGACGACTTTAGAATATTGCGTGCTTCTTCGAGCGTCGTCAAGGCTTGTGTATGCTGTCCCATTTGGAAATGGCAACAGGCAATGTTATTGAGTACCATGGCCATTTTGGAGGGATTGTTGTGTGCGGTAGGAGCCCGAATTTGTCGTGCTTCCTGAAAGGCTTGTAGGGATGCCGGGAATCGTTCGGCGGCAAAGTATTGAATGCCAATTTCATCGAGTGAAATGGCGACTTGTGGATGATCATGCCCGAAAGCATCTCGTTTGCGATCAATGGCTTCTTGAAAGAGTGGAATGATTTCCTGATCGTTTCCCGCCAAGACATGAAGGACGGCTAGATTGTGTGCCGTAATGCCCGCGACGAGTCCATTGGTCCCTCGTTGCGGATTGGCGCGTTGCGATTTGAGATCATTGTGGAACTCGGTAATGGATGCGTCAAACTTTTTGGACTGTGATATACAATACATACATACCATAATGCATAGGACAATAGAGATAGATGAATGAGAACCCAACAATCCACAGTCAGCACTCTTCCAATCTGTTGCTATGTTAGTGTGTCCTCTCCTCAATCATAATCACATTACTTACCGTAATATTGGCAATCTTTTTCTTGACGTGTTTGGCCATGCTTTGATCGTTGGGGTACGTCTTTTCCCATACATCCAAAGGCACTGTCTCGACGGCAATCTTGGCCGTCTTACTTGTCGGCGAAGCATCTTCGACACTCAAGTATCCAATGGAGATGAGTCGTTCGGTACGAGTGGTGAGCTGTTCGAGCGTATCGTAGACGCGTTCCTTGGCAGTGAGTTCGTCAATGACGGCTCCCAGACCAATGAATTCAATGCCGTGAATGCTGACGAATTGCGAGGATCGACTATTGTCGTTGGACGCTTGGGGACCTGCTCCCACTTGACACATGCATCCTCCAATCAACTCCTTCATCAAGGATACCGTCGGTGTGGTTTTGTTGCTCATTGTTCGTAGTGGAGTGTATAGATACAGTACGGTAGTATTGTTGTTGTATGATGAGTAGAGTAGTGGTGCCTTGTTTGACGGATGGTTGGGGCTGCTGCTGCCGGTGTATGACGGGAACTAAAAGCTCTTTGGTGGTACTGTAACAGGAAAAGAGCGAGGGGAAGTCCTTATTCGACGACGCAACCAAGCGTTTGATGGACACTCTCACACTGATGACCACCGTACGGTAGACAACTCCGCTAATAGACTATCTACTGATACGGACAAAGTAAGTCAACAGCACTCTTGGAAAGAATGCAGTTGGAGCACCTCCTTTTTGTGGGTCGTTTGAAATTGTGCGCACAGGGCCCGCCAGTTTGGCACAAACTAACCGTTGTTAAATTTGTTTTAGACCAGCAGGAACAAACACCGTTGTGATCATTCATTCGGCCATTGAAAGGGCCCGAAATGGCGATTTACACCAAATTCCTATTTATACTTGTGTTTCGATTTTATATTTTGGTTTCGGTTTTATATTTAGGTTTCGATTTTATATTTAGGTTTCGGCTTGATTTCACTAGTTATTTACCATAGTGATTTGGTTTCGATTTTATATTTTGGTTTCGGTTTTATATTTTGGTTTCGGTTTTATATTTTGGTTTGGAATTGATCAATTTAATTGGATTCTTAAAATCCTGATTTCGGGCCCTTTCATTCGGAAGGGACAGAAAGATACGGCACTGTAGAAAGAAGACCACAGAAAACCATCAAAGAGCGACAGTCGAGTCATAATAATTTATTGAATCTAGCCAGCACTAGCTAGCTAGAACCAGGAGACAAAGAAGAGGTATACTACTAGTATAGAAAAGAATAGAAGAAGAAACCATGGGAGAAGACGAATTGGACCTGGATCAAGAACTCGCAGCCTTGGATTTGGATACCAACTTTTTGGAATCCACCGATTCCTTGGAAGAGGCACAGGACGACGACGACGACGCCATTGACCCAATACCAATAGCGGAAGCAGCAACACCACCCCGGGCGACGACTCCCCCCAGGACGGCATCACCCAAACCTCCTTCTTCCAAGTCGAATCTGGGAGATTGGGCCAATCGTCCCGAAATTTACAGTCGTCATTACAAACCCAATCCACAGGAACGAGCAGAACTCGAACAAATTGCCACTCTGCTCGGCGTCAAGTCGGGCTTGTTGAAATCGGGTGGAAAGAATCCCTTGGAAAGCATTTTTGGCGGTGGTGGCAATGGAGACGATGCTACCAAAGATGAAGATCCTCACAATCCACAATGCCAATGGAATCGATTGGTCGTGGGAAAAGCCACGCAACAAACTCAAAATCTACCCATTTCGCTACTCCTCAAACAAGGCACCGTCTTGTATAAAGATGTCGACGATGACGGCGAAACGACGACGCATCATGGATGTCAACTGTTGCTATTTACGCGCGGATTTTTAATTGCCAAACCGGAAACCGTCTCGGCGGGATTGTTTGGCCGACAAAAATCCGAAATACTGACACCGCTCGGCAGTGCCCTCTGGACCAATGTTCGACAAATTCAAACCACTGTTCATCAAACTTTGAAATTGACCTGTCACGACGGGACCACCACTTTTGAAGTTTTGCCGTCGCAAGATGTCGCCACGTGGACCAAAGTCCTCCAAACAGCCGCTATACAAGCACATGCTCAGTTTTTGTCAGCGGCACAGCACACAGAACGAGGATGGCAATATCGACTCTGTCAGACACATTGGTTCACCGAAGCCGTGACGGGTGTTTGGGAAGATGTCGGATTGGAATTTGCCACCAAAGACAGTGCCGAACAAGGATTGGATCAACTCGATTCGTACAATCACTATGCGCCCTTGCATTACGCTACACGGGCGGGACATTTGGACGTCATTCAACACTTGTTGCAAGCCGGAGCCAATCCCAATGTCGAAGATGGAGAAGGAAAAACTCCCATGTATTATGGTAAGCACAATATGCAGGCAGGCACAAAAGAGAGTGTGTGGTTGGGTTTTGTGTTCCATATTAATTCACCCATCTGACCATGCTTTTTCTATACACACAGCCGAACGCGATCAACTACACCACGCCATTGTATCCGTCTTGACCGAATTTGGAGGCACACACTCGCAAAAGGCAGAAGAAGAAATGAGAGGAGAACTCTTTGGAAAGGTGGCCGACACGGAACGGGCGCGAGAAGAAAAGAGAGAAGCCGAGGCATCCGCCGCAAAAGCGGCACAAGAAAAGGCCGCCACGGCACAATCCCAAATGGCACAAAACCTGAACGCCATGCACAAACGAGGAGAAATGATTGAAGAACTAGGAGACAAGGCTAGTGATTTGCAAGACGGTGCGCAGGATTATGCAGATATGGCGGCACAGCTCAAGGAGAAACTGAAAAAGAAGAGTGTCTGGGGATTTTAGCTAGCGTGCGTACCGTACAGTGTGTAGTTGCAGGTAAACGGTATGAGGTAGCAGGAATAGATTTTACAAGATCAATTCACCTACCGGTATCGAGCTAGCTAGCTACTAGGCTAGCGTATCGTACGGTAGCACTTTCCAATGATATGTGGCAACTTTGCGTTCCAAGGCTAGCAAACCTAACTAGCTTATGCTGTCTTGTGCCACAGCGCAATAATAATAATAATAAGATTGGTGCCACGGAATAGCAATAATATTGTGCAATTTTTGGAATTGTGAGCGTTACTGAGAAGTGGCTTTTGGCGATCTGCTCACAATTTTGATATTTTCGTCGCTCTCGACACAGTCGGAAGCACCAGGACAAGCCGATAGCCGCGGGTACAGGACCAGCATAGCAGTGGGTTCTTTGTCAGGTACCTTTCCTTAGAGCTTTTGGGTTGAACGTTGCCATGGCTTTTGGCTTGTCACCGAGAAACTTGCCTTCGCCTGCGAGAAAGTCACAGGCGACAGAACAATCCAAAAGAAAGAGACGACGAATGTTTCGTTGCTCTTTCATCAAGCATACTTTCGTCACTTTCTTCTTGGGGATCCTTGCCTATCGTTCTACGACATACTATAACAAAACTGGCGAAACACGGAAACCCGTAGTTCCAAATCTGACTGCTGGGCCTCCCGTAACTGTGTTCTACAATCTATTCATCCAAGACGAGTCCGATGTATCACGTGTTACTACGTTTGTTCGAGAGCAGCTGGCACCCTTTGTGTCGAGCAAGATATTTGGAGCAATCTACATCAAGTCGATAGGGGTGCCTGTCAAAACCACACTCCTCGAATTGCAGGACCACTTTTCGAAAACCCCTGCTGCCGCTGCTGGGATAGAGATTCAACACTTTGAGAAGGGAGATGAGTCTCGGTCACTCCATGATTTGTGGTCATTTTGCAGAAGCAATTCCACTCATCCAGACCAAGTGGTTGCCTACCTGCATTCCAAGGGAAGTTTCACACCCGATCCAGCCAACAACCTACTTCGCCGGTATTTGACCAAGGCTGTGTTGACACCCGAATGTGCACAAATGCCAAAGGATAAGTGCAATGTTTGTTCCGCAAGGTTTTCTCCACTTCCTCATCCTCATACTGGGGGTAACATGTGGACTGCCCGGTGTGACTACATTGCACAGCTAGCTGACCCTTCTACGTTTATTGATACCATGGGGGGTTACTTTGCTGGACACAGCTCAGCAGAGTCGTCGCATTGTTTGGGCACGGACAGGTATGCCTTGGAACATTGGGTCCACGCCCATCCCGATGTGCAGCCTTGCGATGTGGATGGATCCTCCAGCTTTTTGTACGGCTACCACGCGATACCAACAAGCTTTACGGTGGATCTACAACAGGCTCCAAGAATTCCTCTAAGCCAGTACCCCGAAACTGCCTGCAACGACTTTGGCCTCGAGGTGGAGGACAGAATCGCAGAGTACTACTATCTGTATGAAAAGCTCCCTCCCAACACCTGGTTTGGGTGGAGACTTTTCAACGATCCTTGGGGAACAATAACATCGAATTGGCCGCACATGATGGTGAAAATGGGCAGAGACGGAAAAGCGTCGGCTATTGTTTTAACCTACAGGATACCCAAAGATCTACTTGGAAGCAGAGGTGTCGAAAAAGACAAGAGTCCACTCATCAAGAGAGTTACAATTCCACTGGATTTGAAACGATAGCTCTCCGTATCATTTGATAGAGTTTGTACACACGAAAATGCGGGTTGGGCCCAGCTACTTTCAGGTCTTCCTTTCTTCTGGCCGTGTAGCCAAAGAAATAGTGAAGCACCATGGAGTTGAGAGACAGAAGACACCGGTAGGGTTCAACGCTGGCGCAAAAGGCGTATGCTTTGGCGAACAGAGCCACCCGGAAATAACAATTTTGACACTGGAATGTCCACCTTTTAATACCAGAGCAAGCACCTTCGTTTCTAGCTAGGGACTGTGCTCCTCCGTTACATCATTGAAGGCTGTACATAGAATTTCCACCATTCGCACCAGAACATAGTCCTTGCCTTCAATACGAACATCATTTCCTGCATAATCCTTGAACTTGACCTTCTCTCCAATTGCCACTGGGCTTGGGGAGAATTCTCCACTGGAATTCAATCGTCCTTCTCCCACCTTGATCACAAAGCCCTCACAGACCTCATCTTCTTTGGTAACCATATCAGCAATTACAACTCCTGAAGAAGTCAATTGTTCTTGTTTAGGTGGCACCTCAATCAATACATAATCCCGACAGGGTGTCACATTTTCCAAGCTCATGGTGACGCCGGTATAATACAACATGACATCGTCGTCCCGGATCATTTGACATTCTTCACCCTTGTATTCGATTGGTTTGCCATCAAACTTTCCATAGAGCACCGATACTCCCGCTGTGACAGGGTTGGTGATACGAATACCCGTGTGCGGGTGGATTTTCCCAGGTCCCGCCTCCATGACCAACCCCTCTGTAGGACGTTCCTTGGATTGGTCTGGTAGCAGGACCCCTCCAGCGGTCGCCTGCAGGGTATCTTTGACCTTGACAAGAACAAAATTCCCCAAGGGGGTAATGGGTCCTCGAATCTGTTCTCCGTCCAACGTCACGGCCATGTCTTGGAGCTGTGAATGGATAGTTGGTTGTTGTCTTGAAAGAAAACCAAGTGTTGGAGATACCCATGCATCAACACACAGGCTGGATGTCACCATCAGAAGCAGAGCCGTTGTAAGCACCGTCATGACTTCTTTTCTTCTTTCAGTAACTGCAAACTTCAAGGACCAACTGATGCAAAAAAGTAGGAACCCCCTAAAGCTGAATGCTGATTGTGGTAGAAGCGGACAAAGTCGAGTCCAGCACTGTCGTCAAGGCAAGGGTGTTTGTGGATGTCGGCTTCAAGGTTTCGAACTGACGTACTGACACCCGACGTGTGAAGGCACCGGTACCAGTGGTACGGTGGATACCGGTACGGATACCTGCTCCAAATTTTGGTGACAAAAACAGCCTAACGGGCTTATCGAAGATCCAAAAGCCGTTGTTTTCAGATCTTTTCTGCCGCCAGATCTTTGTTCTGAAACCCCCAGAAAGCAACAACTTACTTCAAATCCTTCTGCAGTAATCTATTGATCTCCACCATGTCTGGACTAGTCCATGTTTGTAGGCTCTGCAAGAGTCGCCGCTCAGCTCACAAGATCAAGTACCGTTGCGGCACCAGAATTGAGCGAGTAAGTTTCCACCAGCACTGCTCGGATGCAAGAATGTTCTGTTGCAGGACCTCTCAGAATTGTATCTTCTCTCTGCCTACAGAAAATTGGTGATTGTGTGTGGTATCCTGGAGTCATTGAAGGGCATGAGGAGAAACAGGAGCACAAAATTATCAATCACATTCGGTACGATGATGGAGACACTGAGGAACTAGAAAACCTTGAGCTGAGGAAGAAAGATACTGTCAAGATTCTTGGTGAGGGCACATCCAGCAACAAGAAGACTAAGCTCATGCCAGAAGCCAAGCAGCGTGAAGTGATCGAGATTGATGACATTGATGATGAAGCTGTGCCTGCCATGCCCACGCCTCAAGAAACTACATGTACCTCCACTCTGGCTGCTGTCAAACAAGAAGAATCTTTAGCGCCTGATGAGCAGCCAAGTGGCAGGCATATCATGGCCCCAGTCAAGCACGAAGGCAATCAACAAAATCTGAACCAAGATACTGAATCGATCAAAACTGAAGTGAATCAACAGTCTGTTGTGGCTGCAAAAACTGAGGAGCAACTCCAAGATGATCATAACGACAGTGAAGCAGCTTCTGTTGCAAAAACTGCAGAGAATCAACATGGCCACACAGCAGAGATCACAAGTCCTGTTGCTGTTACCTCTGGCGAGCCAATCAATGAGGATGCTCGTGATGGCAAAACTGGCCAGGCGCCAACAACTGGCCAGGTTGTTGGCGCCTCAGGTCTTCTTGATAGTGAAAAAGAAGACAGAGATGCCCCCAGGAACAGACAAACCACCACTAACGATGAAGCATCTGTGCTCGACAGCTCTGGTTCCAACACTGGAACAGAAGATAACACTGCCTCTGTAAAACACCAAGATGACAGCGTCCCAGATGTGCAACTTTCGGAGGCACAAGTGGTTCGCCAGGAAGTTTTGACTGATGTAAGGCAGGATGCAAGGGTCAAGGCAGAGAAATGTACATCAAGTCTGTCACCAGAGGAGTTACAAAAACGAGAGCTTTGCTTTCATAAATGGAAGCTTGCCAATACAGACCCAGACACTCAAAAAGGTCGTTATGTTTTCCGCCGTGGATGTTATGCACAGTGCATTACAAAGATTCTTGGAGGAAGTGGCATGCAACCTTTTCCACAGGTCAAGAATCCACCCAATGTGAACACTAAGGACGCAATTGTTGACTGGGAGGTCAACCCATTTATCAAACCAGGTGAGTTCTACGTGGCTGGAAACGAAGCGTGGAACCCATTTGGGCCAAGATTTCCTGGAGATAGGGGCTTTGTCTTGACAGCTGGCGTAAACCAGAATCCAGAGCAAGAGGAATTTCATGTTTTTGTGGAGTGTGCAAATAAACCCAGTAAACGCCTTTGGCATGGAAAGCTGGCGGCTGGCGGAAGGATGTATGTTGGTGTCTATCGACTGGTGGACGATGAAGATTATATTGAAAGCAGCGTCCGTTTCGCCTCAGATACAGATCTGGATTTCGACAATAAGCTTTCCGTTGCCCGTGATTATGTACGGTATTCCTACAACGAATTTGGCAAGAACAATCTCGGCCCTGAAATTGAAGCTAAGCACGTAACCATGGCCAAAAGACTAAGACAACAATATGGAGAGGAGTACGGAAAGGAGCAAGATTGGGCTTCTTTGGATGAGAGAGATAAGGATGATTGGACCATGCTGGCCTACCTAATTGACACTGACTATACATGGCATGTTGCACCTATCAAGTTTGTTCGATTCGATGAAGCTCTGTATCAATCATTGGTCAAATTTGACTGTATCATGGGCAGCAAAACCAAGAAAAAGCGTGTGTCTCTTGAAAGCACTGTGCTTCAATACTATTTCTAGCTTGCCATGTTGGGCAGTTGCTGGCGTGCTGGTCTCCCAAATGTTTTGTGTTTGGTTTCTTTTCTGTCAACTCTAAGAACATAATAGTACAGTGTACCGTACATGCACAAGTTCCTTCGAATCTATAATCGATACCGTACACCAGTTGCGTGCAGGCAGCAATGTGTGCATCCTGTTGGCCGTCGGTTTCAAGAAGTTGGAACAGTTGGCCAAGCTATCCTACCTGGTACTATTGTTGGTTGTGGTGATTCTCAATCTCTCCCATCAGCAGCCCTATTGTGAGCTACGTGTATGTCAACTGGTCTAGCTAGCTAGCTAGCAGACGACCAACTGGCTTCACCACGGGCCCAAGGGCAGAACGTAACCAAGTCATCAAAGAATCACAAGAGGCAACCACCGGACCCAAATCGGCGAACCCATGGCGGGATTGTTTGGTGGGCTCAGTTTGGCCGGTTATTCACCAAATATTTAATAAAATTTATAGACGTCAAACCATAAATTTGTCAAACAAGATCGTGTTTTCTCAAAACACATTGCTAAATTTCATTATTTTTCTTGAGCTTCTTCTTCTTTTCGTCACGAGTCAAAAGTCGAGTTGATAGTTCGCTGGTCCGCGGTGCTGGTTATGTTTCCACGAAACAGCTCTCACCGTGCTTGGACCATCATACCACAAACTTCATTGAGCAAAAACTAAATCCTACCTACTAGCTAGCAAGAAACCACACAAAAGAAAACGACAAACTCATATCATTAGCTATACCAGCATGTCATCCTCCGATGGTACTACCCCAAACAAGATGAAATGGCCCGAGTTGGTGGGCAAACCCGCCCAAGAAGCCAAGGCAATCATTGAACAAGAGACGAATGGCAAAGTCCAAGTGAGCATTGTCCCACCGAATAGTATGATGACAATGGACTATCGATTGGACCGAGTCCGGATCATGGAGGATGAACAGCACAATGTAGGAAGCGCTCCAATGGTTGGTTAGTTAGGCATCCGCAGTAGCACCTGGACTTTTAAAGTAGAAATCCGAAATTTAATTGAAGTAACACATTGAACTCGGAATGGTCTTATATACAGTGTCTATCGTTGTCGTCTAGCCTTCCAAGTTTCCAAAATTGATGGTTTCAGTGGAGTTTCGGCACCCGGGATTCTTATCATACCGGTAGGTCCAATTGAAAGGTACAGTAGAATTCTCCAATGAATTCTAAACTTTTTGTGCGTGTAGCCAGGCTGAAAGAAGCTCAGGATCGAGGATCAGAGAACCTAAGAGAATTGCGCTTCCTTTTTGGCCCAATTCTTGATTGCATATTATTGTTTGTCATGGTCGGATGGCTGTTGTTGTTGTTTTGCAAAATGGCTGGCTCGAACCTTGTGCGATTCTTCTGGATTCCACGGTTTGAATGGTTTGGGTGCGACCCATTTGTTTTGTCCCGTTCCAACCGAGGACGAAATGGGTTTACTTCCCGCCGTCAAATATTCCGCTCGACCGGTCGTGCTGCCGCGTCCATCGGGATGTCCCAATTGTCGTGCCGCCCAAACATCTGCCTTGGAGGCTGGTTGGACGGGTCGTTTCCGTGCCAGACCGGCCACATCCGTACGATCTTGCGCCAAGCGATCGCCTCCACGCCACACGGCAAACCTCCATTCCTCAACGCCATCGTTGGCGTCGTCGGCATTGCCCAGTAATGTCTGGTAGGCCTTTTGCAGCGCTTGAAACTTTTTCAAGGCTGCCTCTGGTGAATCGGTCGTGTTGACATCGGGATGTAATTCACGTGCCTTTTGACGAAAGGCGTCTTTAATGTCCTTGGTGCTAGTGGCGTCGCCCCATTGCAAGCCCAGCTGTGAGTAAGGATCGTCCTTCTTCATCTCATCCGTATTGGTAAAGTACCAGTGTCGAGTGGCAGCAAAAGGGCGCCCTGCTCTTCGAAAAGGACCATGGCCGCAACGAACAGATGCAGTCAAGAGGTTCATCGTCATGGTCGTCTTCTTTATGCTGTTGTGGCCTACCGAAACCAGCGACACTCATCACACCCAAAATGTAGAAAGTACAGGCAGCTTCGGTTTTAAAGATTCAAACGCGTGCCAGGTTTTCTCGTACACTTCTACGAGAGCTCCAGTAGATGTGTACCATGGAGATCGGCACGCGTTTGCATCAATAAAATCGAAGCTGCTCGTAGACTAGTAGCTAATAGTCGATGAGGTGGTGGGGCTGTGGTGGCGTTTACACGTGGTGTGGTGACTGGTTTGGCATTATTTGGGCTGAGTGCAATACCACCGTAGAATGACGCGGTACGGCAGTACGTACATACTGGTACCACAGCAAAAAACTAGACAGGGTAGTTCAGGTAAATGTTGGGCTAGAAGTATTTTATTGTTGAAAAAGCAAGGCCATTTGTTTTACCGTACCTGGTACACCCTATCTGAATACGGTATTGTTCTTTAAAAGTCGATAAAGGAATTTACATCGGAGAAACATCCGTGGTCTTTCCATTAAATCTCTCACTGGAGAAAGGAACACGTCAGCCAAAACGACACCAGAACCCTCACCCAGTAATAAGCAAATACCACAAAAGCTACCACCAGTGGTACTGGCATGGAGAGCTCATGGAGAATGGAAAGACCGACCTTCATTCTTTTGAGATTGGTGGTTCTGTTACCATTCGCTCTGACAGTCTAGTTGCTTGCAATCAACATCACCATGAAAAAGAGCCGCTCGACCGGAACTCTTAACACCATTACTATTTCTTTGGGTGTGGACTCGGCGCCACAGTTGAGGGAGAGCCACAAGCGCCGTGGGGGTCCTTTGTACCGTGCCAACGCTCACCACAGCTACAGCCACGTAGAGCAGCACATGGCAGATGACTCCGACGAGTCCATCAAATTGCTCAACTACCGAAAGCAGTTTGAAGATGATACGCTTCGAGACGCGTTTCAAGATGAAGAAGGAGCCGGAGACTATGGCGCGGAGGCAGAAGACGAAGACCTCCCGGTCAAGCGACTTTTGCCGGATGATATCTACTCCATTCTGTACACGGCCAACTTGTGTGGACGAGGATTTGTGTTTGCCTTGATGGGTACGTACTCTTCTCTTGACCCGTCCACTGCAACCCTCTTCTGTCTTACCCTTATTTCTTGCTCCACCGGTAGTCTTTTTAATGCAATCCTGTTTCTTGATTCTCCTCGCGGCCAATCTGTATGACGTCACTGGCAAACCAAGTGAGTGACAGTCATTTCATTTCAAGCCATGTGAGCACTTTCAATCAAGTTTTCTCACTAGCAACTTTTGTTCTCTTTCATCCCAAGATGAAACCAATGGAGTCGAAAATCGAATGAATGTCCCAGCAGGAGTGGAAGCAGTGGTCATCGTGGCACAGATGATGGGAATGTTCATGACAGTCATGATGATGTGCAACAACGGAGATTTTCTTCAGGGTGTCACTCAGCTGGCGGAGGGATACGACAGCGGCCTTCAGGAAGTCAGCAACAATGCAACCAGAGCTCGATGGTTCGTACCCATCCTGTCCGCAATTAGTGTGCAAAAGCACCTACAATGGAGATACTCACTTTTCAATGCCGTTTCTTTGCCAACACAGGCTTGCGACGGGTATTGCGAGGATTCTCAGCGGCCTCCTCTTCAGTTTCTTGTCCTTTGTGCTTATGATGACGTCCAAAGACGTGCTTAATGTCTTTCTCAACTTGACTGGGTTACACTTTCTCCAGGACATTGACAACATCGGATTCCAAGTGGCAAGTTTGGGCCTCATTGGGAGACAGGCCAAGTTGGACTGTGAACACGTTCAAGGTCTCACTCACTATACACCAACCGAGCTGAAGCAACGTGTTGTGAACTATAGGCTGGGATTCATTGGCCTTTTGTCTTGTGCAATGGTTGGCTGCTGGGGTTACTTTGCATGTACGAATTATTTGAAAAGCTCCTTGTTGTCTCTTTGCTTCATATTCGTGGTGCTCAACTGTCCTTTTGCTTTCCTTTGTCTTCCCCTGTCAGATGAACAACTCCACCGTCAATATGTGTGTCACCATCTATACATACAGTTTGGCGATGGCATCTTCCCCCATTACGCCTACTATAGTGGAATCTTTACCCTTCAGAAGGACAAGATGCTAGCGTCAGCAAGGCCAGTGTACGTGGACGCCACTGGAGAACTACGAGTGGGTTGGTGCAAGGCAGAAAAGACCTGGACCATCTACAACACGACCAAAGATGACAACAGCAACAATGATGCCTGCACTTTTGTTTTCAAATCGTCCAAGTCAGATTCCTTCGATGTCATGGAAGTTGCAGAATTGACTTGGTACGTGGCCGATCCTGGACTTGGCGAAGTGCCAGTTGATAGACTAGGCGTCTTTTGCTTCGACTGTGGGAACGATAGGGAATATTGCAGTGAAGGCACGTTTTGCAATCAGGAAGCTAAGGAGAAGAAATGCGAAAAGACGGAGAATCCCACTGTTGGCATCCGCAACGAGGAAGCATTCCCAAGTTGCAGGCTTTATGGTGCAGACCGGACCACGATTGCCGGAATTGCCTCAAGCTCAATGGCTTCACTGCTGCGGGAAGTATTTAGGCCTCTGGACAACGCAACGAAGTTCAACGGAATGCCCATCCAGGCGGTAGATTACTTTGACAAACTTCCCGCGGGGGTCGACATTTGGTTCAGCCATAGCGAGGGCATTTTGCATGAATTTTCTGCTAAAGGCGATGAAACGTGGGAAGTATTGGTAAATGCAGCGAGAGAATACGCCCCAGAAATCTTCAACGATGATGGATATGACGTGGATACAACAAAGATTCTAGAGGCTCGTGTGGTGTCAAAGTTTGTGCTTTTCACGGGGCGGCGTTACGTTGTCTTCGGTCTGGGCGAAGGGAAAGTGTCAAAGCTCAAATGGGCTGACTTCGCTGACTGGTTGTACCGCGAAACTAGAACGATACCGCAAGTCTTGAACAGAATCAGAACCCACGAACATTCGAAACAACATCTCCCACTCTTCTTTTCATCACCTGTTGACTTTGGCAAGCCTTCGTACGCAGTTGAGCCTACATCTGTTACGTGGTATCGAGCCAAGAAGAGTAAGGATCCAATCCTTGGATACGAGGCTGATGAATCCCAGCCGTTGGATGTATCGATGCAATGCCTTGAGTGCGATGACATCACGGACCCGTGCCGAAACGACCAGGTGTGCATTTCTGGATATGATACTCACAGTTTTCAGGGGGTGGAGACGTTCAACAGGTGCGCGTGTTCCCCTTTCTTCGATGGGGCAAAGTGTGAATACGCATTGGGTTGTCTCGAAATGGATGAATTATGTTTTAACGGGTAGGTTGACGGAAGACACCTTCTTTGCGGTTGATTCATTCCATGATTCCATAGTGCTTCTTTGACTCCATCCTCACACAATTTCCTGCTCATTTCAGTGGGACTTGCGATGTCACTACGAATACTTGTGTGAGTTCGTGTACTGAGAGTGTCTGTGCTTTGATCTGCATTGTCTTATTGGAATGCCTGGCTTCGTTTTTCAGGCCTGCAAAATTGGCTTTGACGGTAACCTATGCCAGTACTATCATCCACCGCCGAATGAGCCAATCAATGAAATCGACTTAGCTGCTGCTTTGGATGGTGATGGTGATGATGATGATGATAACGACTTGCTTGCCAAGTACATGGAGGGCATCAATGATTCGAGCTATGCAAGGACCAACAAGTTGTGCCTTGGCATCGAGAGAACAGAAGGAGGGTTGTACTGCGATTGCTTCGTCGAAGAGGAAGACCCGATATGTAGACCATATGAGTCTGCGCCTGAGCCGTATTGCTGTGAAGATCAAGCAACATGCAACCATTGCGCCGAGAACGGTTGCCTTGATGAAAATTGTGTTCAGGCAGATGCTTATCCAGATTTCGACCAAATGTCGCAGACTTTTCAAGAGTACTGTGAAAGCGATGGCGCGTTCTTCTGTGACCAGATTCCCCCCAATGGATCACCTGATGTCGGAACCTCGAGTCCCTCCTCAGCGGAGTCTCCGGGTCTAGCTAGCGCAACCGAAGAGACGAACAGCACCTCCACTACAACTACTAGTAATTCCACAGGCCGCCATTGATTGAATCATGGCTGGCACCGGGGCAAGATCTTATCTGGGACGTACTCTCGCAAGGCAAGAACGTGCATACTGAGGAAGTCCCCGCAGTCTTGTCGCGCAGCTTCAGCCAGCTGCCTGCTGGCCTGCTACTACGTAGCTAGTAGTGTACCGTTCAAAGATAAAGTTAGTAGTGATTTTTCAGAAAGAAAAAGCATGCTGAACACACTGGTAATGGCCCCTTAGCTAGCTGCTTCTTTTGGGTACTACCGGTACAGCTCAATGATTCTATGAGACGAGCGAGGACGTCAGTTTCGTAGCCTGCTATTCAAAAAGCACAGAGCAATTCCGCACGCATGGCTATCGGCACGGACGAGACCACGCAGCCGGACCGCATCTTTCGTTGCCTTCAGAGGACTTCAACCAAAGCCGCTCGAACTCAACGGGCAGGCCGTTCTAAAACAGTCTTACGTGTACGAGGAGCTCTCAGAAGAGAAGGCATGACAACTGTATGAAAATACATTTATATTATTAACGTATACCCAGCTTGAAAGAATATGCAAAAACCACCCATAGTGAAAGAAGTATGAACAAGATTTACGGTCCTTGATTCAACACTTGCTGCTGCAATTGCCCAAGGAGTCTCTGTAACGACTCTGGATCCATCGTCGGCGCCACAGCAGCCGGTGCCTGTGCCGGCTTTGGTTGCTGCTGGGAAGTCGAAACCGACTGCTGCAACATGCCCAGCAAGTTCGTCGGTGCCTGCGGCATGGCCGCGGGCTGCTGCTGCTGGGCTTGTGCGGCGTGGTTGAACAACCCAGAAAGAACCGCGTCAAAATTGGGCTGTTGCTGCTGCTGTTGCGTTTGCATCATCAGTTGCTGGGAGAATGCTTGCGCGAGCGCATTGCTCAAAACGGCTTGGAGGTCAATAGTGTTTGTCTGCTGCTGCTGCTGAGGTGCTGGATTCAGCTGAATCACCATGGGCGGAAGCATGCCTGGTTGCTGCACGGCCGGTTGTGACCCGTTTGCGGCAACTAGCTGCATGAGGCCTTGCAACAACGCATTGTTGTTGGCGGTGAGTGCCGGAGGAGGTGCAGGAGCTGCATTCGAACTCAGCGTCTGGAAAAGCATACCTTCCAAATTCTGCTGGGATGCCTGTGGTTGCTGCGGGCACAGTGCCTGCTGCAGGGCGGCATTCTGCATTCCCCATTGCTGTGCCGCTGGTTGCTGAAGTTGCTGCTGGAAGGTTGCAGTGTTCGCGGGTGCTGGCGCACCAACACCATTGGGATTTGGCGGAGTCGCCTCGGGCTGACGAACCAACTGCATGAGTTCATTCAGACCCGTTCGAGTATCCGCTGGCTGGCGAAGAGGCGTACCACCAGAGCTAGGAGCAGAGTTGGCAAGAGCAAAGAACCCTTGGAGGTTGGAAGGGGCGGAAGACTGAGCTTGCAACGCTGGTTGTGGCGCCGGTGGTAGTTGCTGCTGTCCTCGCATGCCGTTCAGTTTTTGCAGGACTGCTTGGAAACCCATGCCCTGGGGAGGAGCGGACGCAGCAGCAACAGCGGCGACGGGAGCTCTAGGAGGTGCTTGCGCTGGGCTACCACTTGCTGCGTTATTGTGGGTCTCATACAGCGACTTCAAGAGAGTTTGGGGTGTCTCGACTGCCGGAGGGGGCATGGAAGCGGCCGCAACAGGAGGAACTGGATTGGAAGGATTCAGCTGCAACAGCATGCGACTCGCCGCCTCTTCTTCTGCCCCCGCGGCAGGTCTTGCGGCAGGCTTGGAATCACGGCTCGCCGCCTTCTTCGCATCGTCTCCCAAATCCATGGCTTCCTCGTCGCCCGAGAGAGACGAGACAACGGAGGAATCATCCGACTTCCAGGATTGCGTCGCTGTGGCTGATCTGTCTACCTTGAGATGGGCAACGGATGGGACCGCACTTGCCTTGGGAGGCGCCTTTTTCTGCGGTTGCTCCGTGAACTGCCCCGTCAGAGCTTGTAACCTCGATTCGACGCGCTGCATCGTCAAGAGAGCCTCTCGAAACTTGCGTTCCAATTCCAAAAGATTCTCCTGTCGAGTACACGCTTCCGGAGGTGGCAGGGTGGTCTTGGAGCGGGAGTAGGCGGCCTTCCCATTGTAGATTGGGTTCCCGTCGTACTTTTTGGACACCCGCTTTGGATTGCAGTTGAGCATCTTGGCAAGAAAGCTGCGGAGAGTGGTCCCTTCCGCAATCGGCAGCTGACCATCGTCAAACTCAGCAATCAAGCCCACCACGTACTCTTCTTCCTCCGGCGTCCAGCGACCGCTGTGCATGGGAGGTCGCTTCTTCTGATGGGCCAACACATTCGCGTTGTTGCCCGTCTTTTGTTTCACCACGCGGGCTTTCTTGGCTGTGAGTTCATTGAATCGAATCAGACAAGAGATAGCCATCACAATTGATGAAAAAGACAAGAGAATTAAGGAAAGTCAGTGTGAGAAACACAGCTTCGGGCTCGCAGCGGACACAACAACAACAACCAACTTGGTACGGTACCTACCCGGCGCAGCTCCTTTGGTCTTGGTCTTCATGATGGTCCTGTCCTTCCTTTGTCTCTATTGAAGCTTCAAAGGGATGTCCTCTTGAGCTACTCGTTCTTTTTATTACTGTGCTAACTGCAACTCTGTTTTATGAATGCGATGCTTCTTGATCAAGGACGTGTTGATGATGCAAAGTACCAGCAGGGGAAGGTAGACTATCGTTTGTGGTTGTGAGTGTGCGGTGTGATGTGTGATGCTCGTTCAAAGGGGGGAGGTTGCTCAGCGCTTTATTTCTTCGGATTGCAGAGGTGGACCTCAAGGCAATCTCATGAATGCGTTCAATTCTACGGGAGCCTGGTACTTCACAAGTCCTCCTACTCGTTTACTTAGGAAGCCTGTCAGGCGGAAGACTTGCTGCAATTTTAACGCTCGGAGTCCCAAAATCTGGGAGACCCCACTCCCAGATTCTGGGAGACCCCACTCCCAGAATCTGGGAGTCTCTACAGGTAGGTGTGGTAAATATTGGGTCAGATTTCTATTTTATTCCCGCATCTACCTGAATATCCTGTCTTCCAGGAAAATGGATGCCTTTGAATTGTCGGTTGATGGTTGATGAGTCGAGTCGTTTTATACAGATCGGAAGAAACAATGTCGATGCGTCGAGTAGTAGTCGCTTGTTGCCATCGCTTGTTGTTCTAGGAGTATTGGTCGCTTGTTGTTGCATTAGCGGTAGAGGCGGTGTCGTTCCATGGAAGAGAAGTGGTCGCTCCGTGAAGAAAGAAGCCATGGACTGAATCGATCCGTCGACCGATCGATCGTCGCTTCCGCTTTCAAGCCTAGGCAAACAAGAGGAGCCTGTCATGGTGGTGAGTAGTAGCCTTTGTTAAGAGGAGCAGCCGCTGTAAAGAGGATACACCGGTAGCATCATCTACTGGTAGAGGTTTCGCAGGGGTGACTCCCAGATTCTGGGACTCCGAGCGTTAAAATTTATGAATACATGTACACTGCAGATCCGCCGAAAACTGTCTCATAAATGTTCAGACGGCAGTTGTGGATGAGCACCTGCTGTTGCAGGCTGTAGGTAAGACAAAATTTAATTGGATATTTCAGGGAAATAAGGTAAACTTGTGTGCAATTGCTGCAAACAAAAAAGGGGAGACCAAAAATTGAAGTTTTGCGTCAAAAACTATTACACTATTACATGTAACTACCCCCTTTACTATTTGATTTGGGGGAAACACACAAAGAATACTCTCAACTTCTAGAAGAAACAAGTTACTTAACAAAAGAGACGATTACTGAGACTGAATGTGCCTTTTAAATCAGCGGAAGCCACATCTACTTCGATAACTCGTATGCCGCTTTCACTGAGAGGTTTTACCGTTCTGAAGCTGGGGTGTTCTTTATGCGCTGTTACGGTCACCCGAGAAGAAGCATGAAGAGTACGTCACTACAAGACAATTCTACCGGAGAAGTATGAGGTGGCGCCAGAGTTGCTGGGAGTAGGTACTCAATGGCCAATACTCTAGTAAACTTCCGGCAACGAACGTGGCAAGTTGTAGCATTAAAGTAGGCACCATCTGCTCTCTACACGGAGGCAATTGATTGAATCATTCCAGTAGGAGTACTGCGAGTACTAGCTAGCAGTCTATCTGATCACTGCGATGGATCCAGCCACAGTCACTGCAGAGACACAGGTTTCGTCCTCTTGTTGATAGAGTTGCCAAGCTTAAACCATGACTTGCTTTGTGAGTGAATTGATAGAGACTTGTTTACTCCTTTTGCAACAGAATATGCCACAGTACAGCTTCAACAGCCCACTAACCGCAACTTAGCTTCGAGCTTCGAGCGTCATGCATGTGTAGCATGTAGACTTCATTGCACTGTAGCCGTCCAACAGAAAACTACGAATCCCACATTGTCACGGTGGCCAGTGGCCAGTGTCAAAACTTTCCTAACACCGGTCACGATGCAACTGTTTCCTAACACGTCAGTGGGCAACCCTAAACGTTTGATCTTGAAAGGCGAGCCAAAGTTCAGCAGAAGGGGCAGTCAATTCTCACAACCGTTATAGAACACTGGCGAAGGGGCTGACGGGCTGACCCTCAGACTTCAGACAAATAGACAGTTCTGAGATGATGTCATCGTTTTGACTCACTCGACTACACAGGTGCTCCCGTACAGCGGACAGGCTTTGATTCTGCGGGAAAATTTGCCTTTCTCCGTCCCCCTCAAACTTCCAGAATGGCATTGAGATTCCGCATGCTCTTTCTTTACCAAAGCGAAACACTGACGCATTTTCGCATCAGACAAAACCATGAGTTCCTTCAAGTCCTTGCAGGCCCGTTCCAGCGAAGAGTGGGGATTGTTGCTGCCGACAACGCCTCTGGGGTTCGGGAAGTAAAGAGGGATGCTTCTTTTGTCAAAGCGTTTCACTGACGCATATCATCTTCAGGAGAATGCGCTTCAAGGATTCAAGTGGTGCCGAAGAGTGATCGGTTCTGGCCCTTTACAGCGAAGAGTGGGCATGCTTGAAGCAACGTGTTTGAGGAATGGGAGGGTCCCTCTGCAACAAATTGGGGGATCAACTTGCCCGCCTCTTTTCAGGCGCAGCCCCCGACCCCCGAGATCACAAGCAAGCAGAAACATTACAGAGGTTGACCGCTCGAGGTTCATACTCCTAAAAGTGCTCAAGAGAATGTGAAGGTTCAGCTTTGACCGACCAAAGCGATGAGGATTTGGAACCACGACGTTTTTGTAGCCTTGATGGTTGACTTGTGAGCATCTGCCAGTGCGTCCATGCTGCATCAACTTTGGATGTGTCGTTCTAGTTTGTTCCAAGGGATTTGGCTGCTGCTTTACCAGTTAGGCGGGTATGACTCGCTATCAGGAATTGATGCCAATATTGCTGCATCAGAGCCCTCTAATGGAGACTCCACCCAACTGCCAAAATGCAAGGGCGCTATACTCACATTGCTTCATCTGATTTCCATTAAGAATCAGCATTCCATCTGTCCTTGTTTGCTTTCGTTTCAGTTTCATCTGTGTCACCAAGGCACAATTGTTCTGGAAGAATGTTACCATCGTCTTTCTAGGGATTCTATAGATTGGGTAGGTAAAGATGATGTCCACCGGTTTTGATATTTTCGCTGCATCAGAGCCCATGTAATGGAGACTCGACTCCACCTAGTTGGCAAATGCTTACCTTCAATCTGATAATTTCCATACACAATCAGCATCCGATCTGTCGTTGCTTGCATTCGTTTCAGTTTTCAACTGTGCCAACCGAGGCATAGATGTTCTGGAAACGTGTCACAGTCGCTTCTCAAGGGATTATGTAGATAGGTGTAGTTGTAGGCTATGGAAGCTAGCTATTATCCTCGTCAGACTAGCTAGCTATTCCCCGGTTTTAACCATGAACCGTCGGTGGGAGATTTGTCGGATGCTACGTCATTCGTTTGACGTAAGGGCTGATCAGGACGAAACCAAACGAAGGAATCGAATAGCAAAAAAACCTTGTCCCATGAAGCGACAGACAAAATGTCTAAGGCACCAGTTAGAGAAGGATCCGTGCTCAACGTCCCTAGGGTACCCAAAACTTCTGGTCATCCAACCATCCAACCCTGCAATAGCTGAGGTTTTCCCCTTGAAAACGACAGGAAACACACGATCATAGTGCCTCACTCGTTTGATGTGCGACAAAGCTCATCACGAGGAATCTCTTCTTGTGACAAGCAAACAAACAAAATGCCTTGTCAATGAAGGGACGGATCAGTGTCTGGCTCTGCATCGGATATGGTATCTGGTCCTCAGTTCATTGGAATCAAGAGGTTCTCAACATCCCTGTACTGGTATCTTCTTTCTAGTCATCTCTTCCATCCTCTGTCAAGGACACCACAAGAAGCAGGAGATCAGCTTTGGATGCCAAGCTACAGAAAACAATGCAGAGACACAGCTTTCAACAAGATTGGATCTTGAGGAAAAGCTACAGTTTCTAATCACGTCCTAGACTAGCCACGGGACATTGGTTCTGTACCAATACACTATTAATAATATTTTTATTTTACAGCATTGGATCCTATCATTCTCACCAGGTGCTTGAAGGGACCAACCGGTGCGTGCCGTTTTTGGAAGAGCACGATGAACAACCCAAAGTATCCCCCTTTGAGACACTGCAGTGGCTAGATATTCTCCGGAGATCTCTCTCTGTTGTGGCTTCATCGGTAGCATTCTAGCACTCTTTGCGCAGATTTGAGTTGCAAACTGCGAACAACAAAACAAAAAGAGCATGAATCCTCGTGTGATTGTATCATTTGCACTGCTTTGGGTGGACCTTCTAGTAGCCCCCATGGATGCAATGCATGCCAACCATTGGGGTCATTTGCCTGATCAACTCGCCTACTTTCCTTCGTCATCTTCAGAATCAGATGATGAAGATTCTGACGATGATGGATACTACGATAGTTTCAAGGAGGAGTGGAGAACTATTTCTGCCAATTCAACTCGTCGTGTCTTTAACTTTGGGGTGGGAAGTTTGACCAGCTACGGTTCTCGACAACACACAGTTGATCCAGTCATGCCAGAGCCTCCACCTACCATCGCACCAGCATACCCCGATCGAGTCCACGGCATTGTACGAGAGCTTGGTGCGTGCTATCATTGGGCAGCTGCCAGTGCGAGGCCATGTTTCCCAGACAGAGACAACTGCACTGTGCCTGTTGTAGGGGTGTTTTTCGAGATATACGAGGAGGAATGGCCCAGGTTTCGAGACCGTGAAAGCAACTATGACTTGCTGGAAATCACCCCCAGTTTTCCACTCCCTCGAGGACTGGATCCCGATGCCTACTTCTTCGCTTGGGGGAACCTGTCAAGCAGTGGGGAATCACCACAATGTAACAACAAATGGAGCCCATGGGGCAAGTCTGTCGTATCGACGGCTTACTGGGATTACATGATTGGAGGATTACTGGCGTGGGATGGGCAGTTGTTGGACTCGGGGAGATTCACTTGGGACCTCATCGCCGAACTGGACTTGCTGGACGACATGGCATCCAAAGCGTATCAAGTACCGAGTATACCATTGGCGGAACGCCGAAGGTTGGCCGTGGATTTTGTAAGATCGACAAAGCACTCCTCCAATCTGCCCTGGGTCGACGATCGCAAATGCCCATTCTCGGGTGACTCCAACGTGACACCACTATCCAATCTTTCAGAGAACGTCCTGGCAACGGGGCCCACAGCCGAGGCGATTGGAACCGTCTCCCCTCCCTTTTCCAAAGAATTCCACGACTATGTCGATGCCATTTTAGTGGAAGGAGGGTGGGAGCACGGAGCACTCAATAGCATCCATGATCGAATCGACGCCTGCCAAAAGTATCATGGCTTTCCCGATCGCTCGGATTGGACGAGAAATCCGTATTACGAAGATATTCGCCTCTTCTCCAAATTGGTCGCACAAGTGGAGGTTTAAGCTGGGGCCCGTGCTTACGTATATGACCAGGACTTTTGAATATGCCATCTGTGGTAGTCGTGCTTTGGTCTTTCTGGAGCAACCAGGGCAATGGCAAACATCTGCAGCAGCTTACAATCTACCTCAGTAACTTCCCCTGTTGCTGGCCTCCAGCTAGGTACCTGGTACCGGTTTATTTACCGGCACGACAAGAACACTTTTTGCTGCAAGGAATGACAGTTCTGCTTGTGGTCAGGCCTACCAAATAATTCAATTACTTCCCACCTGTTTGACACCTTGTGTACTTGTGTCCACTGCATCGGTGAGGAGACCAACAGATGCTTGGCGTGCTTGGAAACAAGTTGGCACCATGGAATTAGTCTAGAACTACAGAATTAACTTGTAAGTTTCTTTTTCTTTCTGCCCATGCAGACACAATGTGAAAACGTTGCCTTCAGCATCGGATCTACATTCACCAGCAGTAGCAAATGGTGACAGTCTTTTATTACTTCCCGGTGATTTGTTATCCAAGAGCCCATCAGTTTGCAGCCACAACTTTATCTGCAGTCTTTGATTCCACAAATATAGCCCACTTTTTTGGTGTATGCGCTGCAAGCACAAATATGGGTACCTCTGCTGCAAACCCCAACTCAACAGCTTGCTCCCACCGTGGCAATAGTCGTTTCTTCAAGCTAGCACCCAAATATGCTGGATTTCCAATCACATGTTGAAGTACCTTGTCTTCTCCATAGCGTTCGGTGTAGAACTGTAGTGTATTGTCAATGTTACTGCAGCTCACACTGAAGAGAGTCGGCAGCTTCCCAATCATATTCAAGACACCTTCTTCATCGAGTTGGAACTTCGTTTGGAGATACTCTAGCTTTGGCTCAAGTGAGTCTTGGATACTACGACCCAACACAGAGGGAAGGCGTGAAACCACCTTTTTGGCTGTTTCATGGCCAAACCGATGCACAAGCCAGTTAAGTGTTGGCTCCAGATTCTTCTCTGGGCTCTTTCCAAGTAGGGATGGGTCCTTCCAAATAAGCTTGGCAGTTTCACTGTCAGTAAAGTCCAGGCTTTTTTGTAGCCACTTGATTCTCAAGTCCATTGCATCCATTGAATAGCCAATGATTTCTGGCTTTTTCCCAATGACTTTGGAGATTTCCTCTGTTGTCTCCAGTTCTAACCGCTTTTGTAGCCACTCTGCCTTTTCAGCCAAACCAGCCAAACTGTCTGTGTTGTTCGACAACAAAAGATATGGATATGTCTTTAACACTTTGGAGAGGAGCTTTGGATTTGTCATGTTGAGTGTTTCTTGAAACCAATCCAGTGTTGGCTGCAGAGTGTCATGGATGGAAAGGCTCAAGAGAACTGGTTTTTTGGACACAACCTTCAAAAGCTCCTTCCGATTCCACCCAAATGTCTCCTGCATCCAATCTAATTTTTCCCTCAATGTGGATGCTTGAAAACCCAATAACAATGGTTGTCTTTTGATGATTGCTTTCAGTGTTGCTTGGTCCGAATGGAGGTGTTGTTGCAGAAAGTCAATGGTGCCCAAAGCATTGTCGGTTGTTGTTGTTGTTGTTGTGAAATTGAAAAGTGTTTGCAGATGTTTCAGGGTAGTATCAATTTCAGTGTCTGTCATTCCAAGGCGTTCTTGGATGGTTACCCTCCCAGCATCATCTTCTGTTTCGACAGTTCTTTTTGGTCTTGAATGCAAACAGGTACTACTAGAAGTACCCAATGCTGGTGTGTAACTTCCCAACAAGACATGATGACGGCAGCTTCGTCTGTGACTGTTGTGACCATCATCATACCGGTGCTCCTGCGGCCCTCTACATGTACCTGCTACTAGAAAGCCATGTGCTGTGTTTCCTCCTTGAAGGAACAAGAAAAGGAAGGAGCCCAGAATCGACAACATTGTTGTTGTTGGCTTGATGAGCCCTCCTGAAGATCGGCTTTTCGGGAAAATGTGTGGTGCCGATGGTCGTTGTGGTGACTGGTGTCACGAGCGGGACTACCGTAAAAGATCTCGGGTCTCGGATCTTTGATGCGGTCGAAGGAGCAGCCTTTGAGAATGCGAGGCCATTGTTGCTTGTTGGATGTCGGAAAGAAGGAAAGGAAGCGACCAAAGACTTGAAAGAGGAAACAAAGAGTCAGCTAGACTAGTCTACTGGTATGACCTTATTATGTAGCTGAGAGCCACAGACAATGGTTTGCTGCCAGGTGAAACACGTCAAGGTTTGACATGTCATACATCATGCCTCGGCTAATACAATTCCGTGTTGCCAAGTTGTTGAAGTTAAAACCACGACATTGCCTTCTCCTCTGCGTCCTGCTTGTGTCATTTCTATCGGTCTGGAACAGCAACAACAATGATAGTCATGAGACGATCCCAGCAAACAGCCACGCTTCCAACACACTACAACGCTCGACTGCGAACAACAACAGTCCAGTCTGCAAGGATGGTTGTGCGTTTCCCGATTCCCCATTGCATCAATCTATTTTTGTGTATCCCAATCCGCACACGGAAGCCACTTTGTTTGCCAAGTTTCAATCCACCACAAACGCAACAACAACAATCGAATGGCCTTGGATTCTCCAACGAGATAAAATGCGGCGTGAAGGCACGTTTCTGTTGGATGAAACGGATCCCTCCTTGTCCCAATTTGCACTCGACTTGCTGGTGTACGAACTGTTCACTTCGCCCTGTGCGTGTCTGCGTACCCACAACCCGGCGACGGCCAAGCTTTTTTTTGTGCCCTTTTTGCCCAGTGTCTTTCGACGCGGAGGGGACGCCCAATGGACACTGGAGGCGGTGCCGCACACATCCATCTACGAACAAGCATTGGCAAAAGCCATGACGGGACAATCGTATGACGAATGGGAACAAGTCTTTGGATTGACCAGCGATTATTGGAAACGACATCAGGGACGAGACCACGTCGTGGTCATGCCCGAGCCACTGCATGGGTTGTATCACCCGCCGGGCAAACGAGGCTTTCATCATTACATCAAGACACAAAAGCAATTGGCCGCGCCCATTGTCATTTCGGTGGAGCTCTCTCGCACGTTTCAAGAGACGTACCCTCAGTGCTTTCAAAAGAACATTGTCCTGCCATATCCCAACATTGACGGACGGTGGTTCAATGGAGCATGGGATCGACAAACCAAACGGTTGCAGCTTGAAATTACACCACAACAACATCAACAATCTACCACCAGCAGGCGACCCTTGTGGATGTACTATGATGCTGGAAATCACGGAGAATGTCTGGCCCTTCGTCAAGCTCTCAAGACGGACTACGACTGTGAACAACAGCTAGAAGAACCCAATGCCGAGCTGCTGCAAACCCTGGCACAAAGATCACGACACGAAGCATTCCCCATGGGGATGCGCTTGGCTACCTTTTGTCCCTGCCCCGGAGGCGATTCTCCCTCTGCCAAACGCATGCTTGATGCCATTTTGGCCGGGTGCATTCCCGTGGTTCTTTCCAAAGACTTTGTCTGGCCCTTTACTTCTTCTTCACTATCGTCAAATAACAACAATACAAACAGCGTTGGAGGAGCTTTGTTGAATCCACATGATTTTGCCATTCATCTGGATGCGAAACAGTTTATGAAACCCGTGTACCACAAGGTGGCCAATGGAAGCAATGTCGTCTGTCAAAGACAAACGACAGCAGAGCCGGGTCAAGAAGAAAGCCTGTCCGAATACTTGCGTCGCACTGTATCTCTTTCGGACATTGCCAGACTGCAACGAGGAGTGCAAAAGGCGGCCAAGCTTTACGCTTACTATAGCGTCGCTACTACAGAGAACAATAACAACAATCCTCTGCGGGCAGGGGTTCTTCCGACGGGGGGTGCTGCAGAACGGTTGCTCGAAGAACTGGCACAGCGATCTGCAATGGGAAACAAGATATGGGAGGATTGCCAACAGGAAAAGGCGAGCGTAACGAAGCGGTTTGGCGGCAAAATGATCACGGTGAACAAGTGTTGACTGTAGGCGTCACGCCCAGGCCAGTGAGCAGACTTTTTGAATGTGCGAAACACACCTGGGCCTCGGCTCATGGGTCGTCCTCAAGCACTTCTCTCGTCTGAAGCGAATCTGTCAAAATAGACTTGCTTTTTAAAATTGTACCCGCCCAGCTCCATCCTGCTAGCTACCTCGACAATCGGTAGGCGCCGGTGCGAAAGCATCGAAGGTAATGCAAACCTAATTCGTTACTTTAATGAAACTTTTAGCTACAGATTCCTGTTCCAAATGGAACACGGATCATCTATTCACAAGCAGTCAGATGCCCATCAGAGGGGAGGGCCTTCGTCTCGAGGAAGAGACGGAAGGAAGACGAGGAAGGGAGTTTCCTAGAATTTCCCAAGAGGAAGTTGCCTGCGACATCAGCAAGAGCAACTGGATGGACGGGCTACAGGAGAACCCTCGTCAAAGTCGTCAACGTCAAATTCAAAGGATCCTTTCTCACCAGAAGACAACGGAGACAGCGCTGCGGGTGACGTCCAAGTCCTTCGCACACCCTCATCGAAAAAGCGACTGGAATCATCTACCGGTGAGGACGACTCTTCTGTCTCAATCTCCGCGGTGGCATTGTCGCCTCTAGGCGCCTGTCGAAAAGGTGAACCCTGGTTCTGTGCCAAACCCTGATTGTGTGGTGAATCATCCAAGTCTGAGGAGGCCAGGCGCAGCAGATCACCCGTGGCTATTTCTGAAGGGGTGGAGGAGTGGCACAACGAAGCCGTCTGCTGGCCACTGAACCTGGGCTGTTCCACCGCCATCTCGTCGTCGTCCTCCTCGGCAAATTCGCTGTCTTTGTCACCGCCTTTGTCAATGATGACAAGTGTGTGTTTCACCTTGACTCCAAGCGGCCCACAGTATGATAATATGACAGGCAACAGTATCACGCCATGGAATGTACCAAGAATGACCATGCCCCAGAATCCGTAGAACAGGTTTTGGAGTAAAGGGCTCTTACTGAAAAACAACGGGACCACACCCAAAAATGTGGAGATGCCCCCAATCACAACCGATGAACCGATATTCTGCATTGCATCTTTGACCTTGCCATCCCTTGAGGAATGCGTCGATTCGTAGTATGCCATCAGGATGTGCATGTTGAAGTCAACAAGGAGCCCAATTGACACAATCACCGCGAAGCAGCTGATCATGTTCAAGTGGACACCACACATCTGCATAAAACCTGCTCAGACAGATAGCAATGGAGTGGGTGAGTTCATTTTTAGAGGCCCGCGGTATGCCCAATCACGGCGCATGATCTGCTCACCTAGAAGGTCAATGTAGAGAATAGCAATCATCGGGACCAGAATCACTGGTGCAGACCAGTGCGGAAGAAAGACGGCGGCAATCACCGCCACTCCGATCCCCCCAAAGAGGCTCGACATGATGAGTTCTCCCATCATCGCTCCCAGGAATTCCCAGTAGTATAACATCGTATCTTCCTGCATAAAGAAATGGTATCCGTCCCCTGCAGAAATGTCCACGTCGCTGTTGATGGGTTGTGCTGCTGTCACAACATTGACATCCGTCCAAGCTTTCACTTGATTGTCCACCGACTCGACTTCAATGTTGTCAATGTACATGACACAACGCGAAGTAATGATATCGCCAGTTTCCGGGTCTCGAACAATATGGTCCCCATACAACAACCGAAAGACATCCACCGACAAGAATATAGTGAGCTGCTCGTTGAACGTGAGCTCAGTCAAACGCTTGTCATAGGTAAGAAACTCTTGGAAGTGTTTCAACCAAAAGAAGGGCGGTTGGGATGTGATTGAGTCCATCTTCACAAGGTCGTCAATATAGTCTTGCATCTGCTGTTGGACTTCTGGATCCGACTGATCCACGTTGCGAAAATAGACGGACGGTACCACGAATCCACGATCGGCATAGACATCGACGCTCTTGAAGAACGCCGAGACGTACGAGTCTCTGGTAAGAATTTTGTAAATGTTGAATTCTTGTGTGAAGAGCGTCGACGACCAGATCAGTAGACTCGTGAATATGACCCAGAAGACCAGAACACTGATCTTGCTGTTCTTTTTGAGTAGCAAATCGGCAAAGCGTCCCATCAATCGGTCGAACGCACTGGGATTGACTTCCGTGCCATAATGAGAGAGGTAAGTGTGTTGCGATGTTGCATTCAAAGGATCGAGGGACTTTGCCTTTTCCTTGACCGGATTGCCTCCGTGGTCGCGGCTGTCTTGAGTGCTCACGTCCTCTGTCGTAGAATATAGAAGGTTGTGTTCCAGTAAATCGCCATTGCCATCCACAGGTGCTGTCCCGTCGTGGTTGTCGTTGCTATTGTGATTGTTTTCCACGAGTTCTAGCTCGTCTGGCATCTCTTGTTGTTGTTGTGGTACTTTGCGTGACCAAAAGCCACAGCAGGCCGGTTCGATGCCTTCCAGTTCCTCTTTTTCAATTCGGGAAGCAATCCTTCCCTCGTCAATGACGATAATGGCGACAAAGAACGTAATTTGGTAGACCCAATCAACGAGTACCGTGGGAAAGGCGTAGATTGCCAGCCATTGCAATTCTGGAATGGTGGTCATGGCTCCCAATCCAAACGCCAGTGTTGTGGTGATGGTGGTCAAGAAGGTGGTGAGTCCCACCTCTTGGAATGTTTCATGAATCCGATCTTGGTACGACTTTCTGTCGTCCGTGCGAGCAAACTGACCAAAGATGATGAAGGCATCGTCGAGGCCAATTCCTGTAATATAAACACAAAAACAAGAAAGTGAGTTGCATCCTTCCTTCCTTTTCGACTCGACTCGACAAACGATCGAACGTCAACTAATTATAACGTACCAAACATGATAAAGGGCAGAATTTGCGTCGTATTGGTGAATGGCACACCGGCAGTGAACAAGACCCCAAAGGATGTGATCATACTGAGCAAAATGGTGGCGACGGCTCCAAATCCGAGCATGAATCGTTGCCGATACGGCTGCCCCTCTTTATGAGACGCCGAAAAGACGACCATGGTAAAGACTGTCATAATGACAAAGACCAATGGAATCAACGGCAAATCTTCAAAGACGGCCCGCTTTGTCTCGGCTTCCAACGAATGATCGGTCAAGTAGACTTCCAAACCATAATTGTTGTCTTGTTCGGAAGCCCATTCGCCTCTCATCAAGAGCAACGCATCCAACAAATCGACGGCCATGTCGTTGGAGTGTTCGACGTGTCCCGGAATGCGAATTTCCATGAGAAACGACTGGGCGGTTCGAATGGTCGAGAATAGATTTTCAAAGTATTCAATGTGTCCCATGAATTCGCGCGGATCGACGGTGGATTCATCGGGCAGTTTGTCTCGCGAGACGGCCAATTTGACATCGACATCCGACAGGACTTGTTCTTGTGCCATGGCTAGAGAGAGATTGAAAAACAAGGGAACACCTCGAATGTGACAGAGACCACCGTGACCGGCCGTGTTGGTGCGTTCCGCCAAGTCACAGAGTTCCTGGTATCCATCGTACTTCTGAACGGCCGTGACGACGTCAAATGCCCGAAAGAGTCCTTCTTTGGTCACCACATTGTCTCCTTGTTGATGGACCACAATGCGCAGCGACTCGGGTGGACTGGGGAAGCCCGCGTCGCCGTAGACCCAACGGTACTGTTCTCGTGTGACACTGTGACGGACCGTGATTTGGTCCCGGCCATTGGTGGTCATGTTAAAGTTGGTCAGCATGCCGACGCCCGCCAATGCAAAGGAGAGAAAGAGGACTCCCAGGAGATAGCTGATGGGGTTGGAGGCGGCGTGTCGGCTTAGGACAATCACGCAGTAGCTCACGGACGTTCGCGTCGTGTCCATGTAGGATCTCCAGGCATGAACGACCGAGTCCCAACAAGAAAGAGTCTTTTTGGTTTTGTTGTTGTGACTCTTCCATGCCACCATGTCTCCGCCACTGTTGGTACTGGAAGCGTCGTCAATGGTGCCGAGGTTATTATGGCTAGTGTTATTATTAGTGTGAGCCGCGGTAGTAGAAGAAGCTCGGTTGTGGGCAGAAGAAGAAGTCAGCGCTTGTTCTTGCACCGAGTGTTGCGAACCGCCAGCATCCAAGTGGTTGAAACTGTTGCTTCGACTGGACAATCGTTGACGAGTCGTCATGGTGTCTTTGTATTACAATAGACAGTACTAAAGATCTTTCTCAGTGGACAGATGGCAAACTCCAACGATCACTCTCCTCCACTACTATTACAAAACAACAAGACAAGAACGGGCCACCTCGTATTCGTCGAGCCAAATTTTTGAGCTGAGAATTGAGGGGGACAACATGTTTGTATTGGGCTGTCAGCGACCCTCAGTGCTTCAGAACCGCATCGTACCGTGCTCTTGGAGAGTTTGGGCATCTGGTGCACTGTAACCGGTTTCAGTAAGGAAGTGTGTAGAAACCTACTTACTACCATATCCCTGACTCGACTCGACTCCAAACAGTCATATGCATATTCTAAATAGAATTTAGGTATTTAGGGGCTCCATGTAAGTTCTCATGGTTTCTCGTCACTTTTTGAAACTGTGATGACTTGTTCGTAAGATATTTTTGTTTTTTCAGGCCATTCTAGCATAATACTACAATGCCATGCACATGTATGCATGCATAGTGCTAGGAGTTTTCTTTGGTCAAGCTATTAGTCTGACAACATGACAACAATGCTCTCCGACTTGTTTTTCATACCAATGGGAGAAATGTATCCTTCCTATGCGTGTGAGCTAAGGTTCATCTATCGTCAGCTATACCGTACCGGTGCTGGATGCAGATAAGTTGCAAATATATAAGGCAGTATGATACTGTTTCAAAAGCATTTCTTTCTCGTTGGCATTGTCAACCCTGGAAATTGTCGTTTATAGACAATGCAAATCGCAGGGTCCAGTAACTGTTATTCTCGATACTGTTTTTCTTCTTCGAATCTCTATTCTTATAATCGAGGCTACAGTGAATTTGCTGGGACGGCAAGAAAAATGGTAAGGGAAGCTGATGGAAGCCATGGCATACACGTACCGTATGGCATCAACTTCCAACACGCTCGAGATCAACACTTCCCGTGCAGCATGATAGCCTGCTCCAGCAATTTCATACAAACATGCACCTACCTGGAGTCGACTGGCTAGCTAGCTAGCTAGAGCTAGGTCAAAGAGAACAGTTGTTTGTTGCTTGAGCTCCACCGTTATGCCGCGGCCATTTTGTCTCCAATTCTTCTTGGGCTGTCTTGCTGTCTTGGACCTTCTGTACTAGCTAGATAGCTAGCTACTAACTACGGTACCTCTGCCGCAAATTTGAAAATTTGCCAAATATGCCATACTGGTACTACTGAGGAATATCTTTGTGAATTAACGAACACGAAGGCGAACATTCGGATTTAACTCAGTTCTCCTTCGGAATTGGGAAAAATCTGTTTCCATGTTCCTTGTAAGTAATGACGATGAATACTCTTGGAGTATCGGATACTTTGTAACCGTCACAATATCTGCCCCTAACTAAAGTGTGACAGCATCGGCACTTCTTTGGCCACCATTCCACCATTCCTACTCCGAGAATCTGCAGATTTATCCCCAAACCTGGTTGATGATCTGTTTAGAAGATCCAGCCTTTTCTTCAACTCCCGCGCATCAAAAGCTCGCCGTTTTGGAAGATTAGAAGTTCGAAGAATCAATCACAGGCTCCAGGGTGGTCAAGGCTGGTGAGCTGGTGGCTGGTGGCTGGTGGTACATGTACTGGTATCCAGCACGAGCATTATCCAGGTCTGGGAACCGAAGCCCACCTTGGAACTGTAGCCCTCTAGCGGTAGCTATCTCGGGGGAAAGTGCGTTGCACTTAAAGATCCTGATCAATCAGGCCAGTTATTAGTTTTAGTTACACAAGCACTGTTTGCCGAATCCAGCATGAGCAATCCATGTCTGTTGGCTCTTTCCTGCAACAACCTAGCCAGCGGCAGCCCCAGCGGTTTGTAGCGGTATGCATGCGTTCCCGCCATTAGGCGCATGGTAGCTGACAGGAATGACGGCATGAGCCAACTTCCTCGGCGAAGGTTATCATCTGCTGAGGGGGTCGTCGACGTGGTCGCCTTCTCCGATTTCTACCTCGTCATTATGCGAGCTGGCAGTGTCCCCGTGGGTGCTGCTGTTCTCGAGCACTGTTGAGATTGCATCCTCTTTCTGCTCCAGAACTCCCGAGCTCTCGACCAGATGGTTGCCTCCATGCACCTCCTCGGCGTTTGTATCTTTGCCACCCGCACCTCCAGCGTCCCCAGAGATTTCTAAGACGGCATCATCCTGGGCGTTGTCTTCGTCCTGAGCGGTATCTTCGTCCTGGGCTGTACCTTCGTCCTGGCCGTTATCTTTGTCCTGGGTGGTATCTTCGTCCTGGGTGGTACGAGTATCGTCCTGGGCGATTGCTTTGTCGTCGCAAGGTCGGTCGTCTGCTAGCTGCTCGCTTGGTGGGTTGACTGATGATTCGGTCGGACCTTCGGGGTTGGGGTTGATAGTAGGCAATGTCAACGAATCAGGTTGTAGACCAGTATCTGGCAATACCGACGTGGCTTCAGTAATCTCCTCTTTATCCGTTTCATCTTCTGTCTCTTGTCTTGATTCTTCGTCCTCGACGGCTTCTGGAGTCGGCGTAGGCGAAGAAACCTCTTCAGCATGAAGTGAGGATACGGATGCTTCTTGCGCAGAAGCTCCACTTTCATCCGTCTTTTCAGGAAGGCTCTTTGCTTCATCGTGAAGTTCCAAGCCCGGCGAAATGTCTTCTCCTTCTACTTGCTCTCCAGCTTCTTCTGCCGGTAGTAGTACACAATCATCCAGGGTCGACTTCAAGTCCTCCTCCGATGTCTGCAAAGCTACTGGTGAACCCATAGCATCTCCTTGACAGGCCAACTCTTCTTCTTCTTCTTCCCCTCGTGTCACGTCGCCATGCGCACCTTCGTTTTCAGTAGACGCTTCATCGTCGCCCTGGGTTGGTTGGTCTGGAGCGTCTGATTCTGCACGTGGAGCGCATGATTCTGATTCGACCACATCATCTTGCCCGATACTGGCGTCGGGATAGGTATGCGGACTGATCCACAAGCTTGCATTCGATGATGAATGCGGCTTCGAGCAAGTGCTACTGGTACACCCAGTGGGGGTGCTTTCTTCCGAATGGTATGATGTTGACATGCTCAGCTGCACCGTTAGCATCTTGCTGTCATTTATTGCCTGGTTTCGCGTGCCGACAGTGTCCACGGGACCAAAAATTGACAAGATTACGGGTAAGAGAATCAGACCATGGCCGCAACCAAGCAGAACCATTCCAATGAAGCCATAAAAGAGTGTTTGCATCAGTTCGCTGGAACTGAAGAACAAAGGGAGCACTCCCAGGAACGTTGAGAAACCTCCGATCAAGACTGATGAGCCCATTGTTTGCAGTGCATCCTTCACTTTTCCTTCTCTTGTTGCGCAAGGTGACTCATAGTACCTCAGAAGGATGTGCATATTGAAGTCAACCAACAGTCCGATGGACATGATCAACGAGAAGTAACTGACAGCGTTCAGGTGAACTTGAAAGAGCTGAAGGAAGCCAATCATATCAATAATGAGAACGGAGATGATTGGAAGCATGTATAGGGTTGCTGTCCAGTGGGGGATAAGGATCAAGCCAATGACACAAACCACCAACACCCCAAGAATCGAGTTCGCAATGAGCTCCCCAACAGTCCCATCATAGAACTCCCAGATGTAAAACATGTCTTCTTCGTACAAGAAGAAGTTCTGCATTGCTTCATCACTTCCAGCATTGATCGGTTGCATAAATGTCACATCACGCTGGTCTTTCCAGGCCTCGATTTGGCTTTGTACCGAATTCAACTCCACGTTATCCATGTAGAGGACACAGCGACTAGCGATGACATCCCCAGTCTCCAAGTCACGCATGATATGATCTCCATAGAGCAACCTGAAGTGGTCAATTGACAAGAAGATATCCATCTGTTCATTGAACGACATTTCCAGGAGCCGATCATCGTAGGTCAAGAAGTCACGAAAGTGCCTCAACCAAAAGAATGGTGGTTGATCGGTCATTGAGCTCATAGAAACCAAATCATTGATGTAGGCTTCCATTTGATCTTGGATGTGTGGATCAGACTGGTCCACACCAGAAAAGTAGGCAGATGGAATGATCCAGAAACTTTCTCCGTGGTTGGACATAGCAATCAAATAGTCTCTTATGAAGGAATCTTCTGGAAGCATGTCCAAGACTTCAAACTCCTGAGTGAACTTGGTAGTCGAGTAAGCGAGTCCAATTGTCATGGCAAGAAAAGCCCACAATACGAAGGTCTTCACGGAGGGCCGAACCAGCTGATTGCTGTACCACCCCATCAAGCGATCGACGCAGCTTCTTGGTTGCTGATATGGCTTGGTCTTGAGTGCCAATTTTTCATCTGTCATGTCACTTTCATCTGCTTCTGTTTTGTTGCTACTGATCGGTACCGTACACGACGACGCGAAAGAAGACGATGCCAAAGAGGAAGCCATCAACGAGCCATCGTCAGGAGCATTGGTTCCATCCGTGGGATCTCGTGTCCAGCAGATGCAACAGTCTTTGCGATTGGCTTCTACCCGTCTTTCGTCTAGCACAACAACTGCGACAAAGAAAGTCACTTGATACACAGCGTCAACCATCACTGTTGGGAAAGCATACAATGATAGCCAGTAGAGTGTGGGGATATCGGAGCAGCACCCCAAAGCAAAGGCCATCGTTGTCGTAACCTTGGTGAGGACTATGCTCAATCCAACTTCCTCAAACGTGTCATGGATCCGTTCAACAGGGTCTTTGCGGCGGTCAGTCCGGTTGAATTCTCCAAAGATGATAAATGCATCATCAAGACCAATGCCTATTGAAAGCGGGGATAGAATCCCAAGTCAGGTACATGGTTTCAACCCTACACGGATGGCAACACCTGGAAGGCTTACCAAACATTACAAAGGGAAGGATCTGGGTAATTGACGTGAATGGAACTCCTGAAGACGACCAGGACCAGGCGCACGGGTGAGACAAGCAGCCTTCGTCGTTAATACGTGGCGGAAAACACAAAAGCATACCAATGATATAGAGCAGGCCGTAGGAGGTTGCCAGGCTAAGGACCACGCAAACTACCGCACCCAATCCAAGCAAGACGCGACTTGTTGATTTCTGACTACCGTCCACGGCGTCCCCGCCGTTGTTGGATGAGAATATCAGGCACGTGAAAACTGCCATGACGACGAAGACTAATGCAATCAATGGAAGATCTTTCATGACGGCACGCGTTGTTTCGGCTTCCAAGGCCGAATTGGTAAAAACCTCCAATCGCAAACCATGGGATTCGTATTCCTCCTGCCATTCCTGCCTCAGGTCCAACATTCGATTCAGCACTTCCTCTCGTAGCTCTATAGAGTGTTCAAACATGCTCGGAATCATCACTTCCATGAGAAGAGACTCAGCACCTGATATGTCCTTGTAGTGATGTCTGGGTCTACCCAGTATCTCCCGAGAATCGACTTCACTTCCATCAGGATACTTCTCTGCAGCCACTGCAATCCAAACATCCCCATCCGATTTGACTTGCTCTTGCATGGCGCTCAGGGAATTGTTCCAAAGCATTGTGATTCCTCGCACATGGCATTTGGTTCCGTATCCGCCACCGACATGGATATCCTCGTCGGTGTAATGGTAGCGATGCTTGGGACTGCAAAACGCGTCGTAACCTGGTGTATGTTTGACAGTTTCAACGACTTGAAAGGCGCGTTCTACTCCGGTTTGGGTCAGAACCGAGTTGCCATTGGCATGGATTACGGCTCGGATACTGATTGGCTGGGATGAAAAGTCAGCGATATGATGCACCCACTCCTTTCGTAATCGGAGGATACTGTTCTGATCGGTATAGGACTCAGAGGCTGATACGTTCATGTCAAAGTTAGTTGCAAACCCAATACCCAAAAGAGCCAATGAAAAGACGGTGATGCCAATAAGGCACTTGTACGGATGCAAAGCCGCCTGATGGGTGACTGCCAAAACGCCGCGGCAGATTGACTTTCTCAAGTCATCCGTAACGGCTTTCCAGCGTGCTACAAGGGGCCTGCAGCACGTGAAGTGCGTGGTCTTGCCTGTTTGACCGCATTCATCATCTGAACAAGTGCAACACAAAACCTATGAGCTTGATTCGAACACTTCCATTAATCAAGCCTTTGCTTTACGTACCACTTTGAATACTTGGACAAGCCGCGTCTGTGTTGGGAAGAATGTCGTGCTTCTCCAGATCGTGACTTGGCTCGATGGCATCAACCACATCCAAAACTGCACTAGATGGGTTGAGCACCAGGAGATGGATCGTTTCGTTGTGCTGGGTTGCGACCTCGACATCCTCTGGAGGTGCAGCCGCAGTGTCCGCCACCTCTAGGGGTGCGATCGTGCCGCCAGTGTCCGTCACCTCTAGGGGTGCGATCGTGTCGGCAGCTTCCGTCGCCTTGGGGGGCACAATGGTGGCGTCGGTGTCCGTCGCCTCGGGAAGCGATGTCTTAGTCATAACATCATCGGAAGAGTCTACTGGAAGCTCAGAAGCAGGAGGTGATTCGTCAGCATCGTCTACATAGCCGTTGCCATCAGTGGCATTGGTCGGGTCCGTCGTTCCTTCTGCCATGGTTTGGCCAAATACGGGTACAACAAACTAGAACGATAGACGAAAACAGTGTGATCAACCAATGCCGCCTGCTTGTTGATACTCTGGCAAATCTCGTCGAGTTGTTGCAGAGGCTGAGAGAGTTGCTTCCCACCCTATAAATCCGGGGCTCGTCTAGATTTTTGCAGCCGTTGTTGAAAGTCGTCCACAAGACCGCAATTTTCTTGTGCACGGGCCGTCACTTAGGCGGAACGCCATGTGAGGGCGGAGAAAAAATCTTTTTGCAACGGTCCGACCAATCTGACGTCACGCTACCGTACCAAGATTTTTGGTCATCTCTCCTTCTAAGATCCACCGTCTACCAGCGGCGAAACAGGTAAATCTAAGACAGGTAAAGTCTTCCCGCTGGTAGCCGTGTCGACGACTGTCCGGACAGATTAGTACATTGCATCCAAACCCAGCAGCCGATTAACCACAGGCTGATCAAACTCAGTAGTATGCCGAAGAAAAGAACGTTGTTATACCCATGGCATCCTCCAGCAAGGGAACAGTCACCCGTCGATTGCCTCATCCCACTCCACTACCAGCTGCATCCTCCTCCAACGATGCGGATTCCGATGATTCTTCCAAGTTGGACCGAAATATCCGAAGGAAACAGATGATTGCTGTTTTTGGTTCCGTGTTTTTATTCTTCATCCTGATGAATGCAGTGCCACTTGTCCTTACAGGGGATCGGGCTACACAGCAAGTTGAATTTCACACGGCCATTCAACTAGACGACGACAACAAGAACACCGAAATGCCGCGCTGGATGAGGGACTACTTTCGATGGCATGCCCAACAACGCCGGAAATTGACTGCCGGTAGCAATGAATGGAAGTCTATGAAATTTCTATTGATGCAATGCCTACCCAATAGCCGAAAATGTGGCGGCACTGCTGACCGACTCAAGCCTCTCCCAGTCATGCTCTTGATGGCACACAAGAGTCGACGATTGCTGTTGATCAAATGGGGTCGACCAGCGGAATTGGAAGCATTTTTGCAACCACCCCAAGGAGGCATGGATTGGCGAGTCCCTGATTGGCTGCATCAACAACAAGAATTCCGACAAGGACCCCGAGCCACGAATATAGAAGAGCTCATAGAATTGACAACCAACTCAGAAGAATTTCCAATGGTCAAGGCCCGTGTCCAAGCACACGATCATGGGAGTGTGTATTACAATGAACAACGACAACAACCCGACGAACCAACGTTTGAACAAGTCTACCATCTTTGTTGGCGTGTCCTGTTTACACCGGCACATGCCGTGGCAAAACGTATCGAACAACAATTTGAAAATTCTGGTATGGTACCAGGTCACTACGTGGGCATTCATATTCGAGCTCTGTATGGGGTCAGCGAGCGAGATCCTGCCATGATCGAGCACTGGACACGCAATGCCATCCATTGTGCCTCTCAACTTGAGAAACAGCAGTTACATTCAACCGCTGGTCCATTCTATCTGAGTTCTGATTCTTCTGTTGCACTCGCTGTGGGCATGGCCTACGGAATGGAACTGGGTGCACAAGTAGTCACTCGACAAACAGCAGAAGAAAAAGCGCCCAAACAACCCTATCACTTGGACAAGGCTCCGAAATCGGCCAAGCCGTCAGAGTTCTACGATACCTTTGTAGATCTATACCTGCTGGCCATGGGTCGCTGTGTCACTTACAACATGGGAGGCTATGGCACCTGGGCATTGTACATTAGTCCATATACCAACCACAACAACCAAAGCTGTTCCTTTCAACACCACAACGCCAGTGGTATTCACAAATGTGAATGGGCAGGAGCAAGGAACCCTTCCAAGGCAATGACAAAGCAACAACAGACGACAATACCCAACAAAGCTCTGTTCTTACCACCAATGAAGTGACCGCAAGAACTTCTTGAAGATAAAAAACGTAGGAGGAAATCGAGGCGTGACCCAGGGAAGACACAAACGTATCTGCCCTACCGGTACGTGTATCTCGCTGCCAGATTCGATTCGCCAGAATTGAATCATACTGGCTTGGTTGGGCTTCAAATGAAGTTGTGAAGGCAACGTTCTGGCTTCCCGTGCTTGCTTGTTATTAATCGCATGACACCACATCAAACTCTTCCATTGTAGATTCGATAACGGGTTGTACTGCGGCTTTGGCTTCAACCACATCCGCTACAGTACCGCTATGATCGCTCACGCACCTCGACCTTGGCCAATCTAGCTAGAGGATCGAATGAATCGAATCGAATCAATCATCCTGGACTTCAAAACTTAAAGTTGCACCTAAAGCTACGTTCACAAAAGGAAAAGAGAAGCAATTGTCTCAAGAGCTTTGCAAATGGGATTGAACATAATGTCGCTAAGAACGGGCTTGACACAAATCTAGTTTTACTCTTTTTCCCTGAAGACTCGTTTCAATTGTTGACCCAAGTGATGGTGAATCCCTCATCTTCCGTTGGAGGCTCAAAATACTTGGTCACTTGGGCAAACATCTCCGGGGTATCAGTTTTGGCTCGTTCAGGTTCCTCCCTTCTTCGCTTTGCAATCCGTTTCAAGCACAAGCTGTCTTCCACGTCCAGGTACATCAAATCGTGTGCGGCCGATACTTCTGAGAAAATTCCTTGGAACCACTTTCGTTGAGCAATGGTGTTGGCTGGATAATCCATTACTACGTCTGTGCCAGCGTCCAGGATCGATTGCACCAACTTTTTCATCGGCGGTTTGAGTCGATTGGAATGTTCGATGTAGTCGGTAAGGGAAGTGATGCGATCCGGTCCGTAGACGGATGCCAGCCATTCATCTTCGGAAAGCAGCACAGCTCGACGTTCCTTTGCTATCTGACGCGAGAGTGTAGACTTTCCAGCCCCCATCTTGCCGCAGAAAAATACCAAGGTACCTTTGATGGGTTTGGAGATCATCATCGTCGAAAAATGTTGTTGATGCGGTGAAGGGCGAAGATTTCTGCACTGAAAAATCGAATTCACTGTTTACACGTCAATTTGACGTTGTTTCGATAGAAATTAGTGCTAAAACAGCCATTCCCTGGCTTGTAAGTTGGACTCTAAATAACGATCCGAGGATTTAGAGTATTGTTTCTAGGATACCGTGTATGCATAGATCTCACTCAGGAAGACTTAATGAATTGTGTCAGAACTACTTATCGATGCTCTCATTTATCCTAATTTCCGCTATTTGACATCGGTGAAATTGAGGTTTGGAAAACAAGAAAAGCGCTCAAAGACTGAACCATTTCGTGTTCGAGGAGAAGGGTAGCAGAATGATTCAATCGAATCGAATCATCTCTGGGAAACAAAAAGTCCATCCGTCCGCAAGTCGCCCGGATCCGAAATGATTCGGTCGTTCCTTCAACAGTCACTTGGAATGGTCCATCCGTCCGCAAGTCGCCCGGATCCGAAATGATTTGGTCGTTCCTTCAACAGTCACTTGGATTACAGAGCTATTGCCGCAGCCTCGTTGTGCACCCAAGAGACAGTCCGCGAGGCACTCGGGAGAATAACTCTATCGTAGGCAGGTACCATGTACCGTACCGTAGGCTTGGCTCATCAGGCAACTCGAGCTCACCATTGGCCGGAGACTATAGCACTATCCTTCAAGTAAAAGTATGCTTATAATGATGACTTCTCAATAATATGTATCCAGAACAGGCATCAATGTACATGGATGTAATGTAATATAATATACAGAATCAAATAAAGAAGATACCAGCCATCTTCAGGTTCATTTCAACCAGCACACCCACCATGTCCCACCAAGCCTTTCCTATTCAGCAGAGTCGAGTCGAGTCATTCGTATCTTGCTGCATCTTTGGCTTGCCCTCGTCGTGCCCCGGGGGTGGCAGACGAAGAAGGAGAGGACGGAACAATTTTACAGTGATAGAGTTTTCGCAGAAAGATTTCCTTTCGCATCCCCTTACTCTTGACATTGTCCCAAGCCTTTCGAAACGAGGTTAATTTGGGCATGCCAGGAGTAGCGTTTTCGCCCTTCGTCTTGGAATCTTCTTGAAGGGGAGGTAACGGAAAACTGTTCCCACGAGCAGGAGGATGGCTCATAACAGGGACGGCGGCTTGCTTCCTCTCCATTTGGGCTGCAGCTGATGCTAAAACATGCACTGCAGACGCGGCTGGGTTTGTGCTGTTCGTAGTGACCTGATGCTGCTGCTGCTGATGCAGAAGGCTGGCAGCAGCCTGGATGTCAGCGGGAGAGTTGTTACTGCCATTGTTACTGGTCAGCAACCGTTGTCTCTTGGCAGCTTGTAGGAATTGCAATTGCAGTTGCAGATCAGAACCGCCTCCAAAGCCCTGGGCATTCAAGAGTTGTTCTGCTACGCCCTGGGCATTATTCCAGAGTTGGGCGGATTCTCCGTCTCGCTTTCGGTCTGGCGCCAAATTTGAGTTTGTCTCTGCGGGTGCGGGTGATACACTAGCAGCCCCGGGTGCCGCACCATGACTTGCCAGAGTTGACAAGAGGGACGCGGCATCAGTACCTCCAGGGTTCAGAGCTTGACTTGAAAGAAGACTTGCGGCGAGATTCGGATGCTGCTGCAGAATTCCTGTGGCAGCCATGCTCCGCAGCAAGTCCTCATTGGACCCAGCATTATTGGCGGATCCTGAGGCTAGGGCACCAAGCACTGCTGTCAAACTAGCGGAAGTGTTGTTTCCAAGGAGACTACTCAAATCCAAAGAAGCCGCCGCTGGAGCGAGACCCAGACCACTTGCCGCGGTATTGCCAAGGCCACCACCGCCGCCGTTAAGAAGCCGTCTCTGAAGCTCTAACACTAATATCGGAGAAGCGGCCGTAGATGGAGCAGGAGCAGCCGGTAAGGGATTCCCAGCCAAAGACAAGGCATTGGAATTGTTTGTCCCTGTGCCTCCCAAGGACGACGACAGACTCATGGTGGTCGAATTCAACTGCGTAGCTGCGGATCCTAACTGCTGCAAGAGCTGTTCTTGCTGACGCCGGCGCAATAGCTCTTCGAGTAATCGGTTCTGCATGTTAAGTCGACTTGCTGATCCAAATGATAACTGACAAAAGACGATAACGTCGAGATGAAGCTCAAAGGTAGACGATGTTACTTGGATCGAGTTAAACGGAGTTTGGGATGGGCTCCCTGGAACAAGCTTCTTCGGTCGGACGAATTGTGCGGGTTGCGATAAGCTACAATTGCTGCTGCTGACTGCTCCGAAACTCCGATTATTACGGGAGATTTGTGCGGCGAGACCCCAGAACGACTGTCGTAAAGTGGCTGATGATTTTAGATTCTGGCCTGACCTTGTAGCTACCGGTAGCATACTAGCTACTAGCTAGAGCTACTGACTGGACTCTACCAGTACGGTCATGGAAGGTAACCGCCTCTCTGCGGATCGAGCCAGCCTCTTTCCTCAAATGCCAGATGACCCGCCATTCTTTGAAGCAGCGACTGACGTCTGTTGCAAACAAGAAGCGTCACGGAATAAAAAGAAGAAGTCAGATGCATATTATAGTGTTTTACTTTGATTTGAAAGGGGCCTTCCCTACCGGTAGAGTAACGGTACGAGCAGCTTCGATTTTATTGATTCAAACGCGTGCCGGCATTTCTGCTACAGTTCTACGGGAGCTCGTGTGGAAGTGTACTGAAAAGAGTGGCGCGCGTTTGAATCAATAAAATCGAAGCTGCCTGTACAGCCAATTTCAATACATCATTATTTACTCGGCACTTTCTATACCGTACCCTATGATTACAAACCTTCCTGTTCCGTGTCCAAAATAGCGGAGAATAAATCTGCGAATTGCTGGGCAATTTATCCATCCATCCTACTAGCCCAGCCATGCAGTGACGCAGGACATCGTAAAAGCAGAGCCGCGCGCTCCACACTTCAGAGCTCCGAACGTCTTGAACCCTGATCAGCAACCAAGAAGCAATGAAGCTCCGGCCCAGCTGACCGCCAGCCAACATCTTCACCAATCACGTGTAGTTGTCATCCAAGGTTCAGGCAGGCTTGGAAAAAAATGCCGCACCCATGGCACAACGGCACTAGACTACTAGTAGTACCTCAGCGTTGCTGTTGCTGGTCTAGCTATTAGCTAGCAAACGAGATGGACCTGCAAGCTGATGCCATGACACCCACACACTCAGCCAGTGCCATCATCCAAAGGAGAAAACTGTACAGTACCGGTACCGGCCCCGTTGATGTCCCCCCCAAAAAACCCAATCTTTTACTCGAAGGTGCAAAGCTGTCCCTCGTCCTAGCAGTATTTTAGGCCCGTTTTTTGGTTGTAACACCTGGCTGGCTACAAACTTAGCTTCCGCTGCTGCCACACCTGACCAAATTGTGAGATAAGGCTACTAGGTTAAGATGTGCAACTATTTGTACTAGGTCTAGTCTAGCAATGAAGTACCAGCAATCATATCTTATTCTATGGAACAATGGTCTCCAAATGGCGTAGAGACAAACGTAAGATTGAAATCACCAGGGTTGTGGATACCCAAATCAACTTCTTCGGGTACAGGCATTGCTTGTCCCTTGGCCTCCTCCAGATAACTCTGGAACCGTTCCAGTCGACTTTGATTCTTTCTGTAGTTCGGTTTTGTCACCATTCTCCAAACTGCTCGATTCTTTTTGCGGTTGACCTTGTGAACTACAAAGATTCCCTCCAAGGCATGGCCATTCAAATTACCATCACCATCTTCAAACAGCCGTTCATGAAGGATGATTAGCTTGGCACCATTGGAGGGATATCTGATCAATGCACCCCTTCCTGAGTATTTTTCATGATCAATGCCATCAGGAAACATTCCAAGGCTCAATTCAGATTCGTACTGGAGCTCCAACATGGCAGCGACGCAGGATTCAATGAACGGTGCTGAAAATGGTAAATCCACCCTGCGTCGATGCCCATCGCATTCTTTTGAATAGGTATTAACAGCCTCCACAGGCTCGTTGGCCAATGCTACAAAGGAATCTTGTAGTTTTTGTTTGTATTGGGCATCTGCAGTCATCTTAGCCTTCCGCTCATCTGCTTGTCTTCTCCGATATTCCGCTTTGGCCTTTTCTAGCATCCTTTCGGTTACTTCCTTGCCCTGAGCCTCAAAGCAGCTGGGTCGATGTAGGATCCAATCAGCTCTCTGGCACTCTTTACAACAGTAGTGAATAGTCTTGCACGCAGCACAACGAGTCAAATAATCTCCCTTTGTCTCACAATTGGCACACTCCTTGTCTGCAGCAGCCACCTGTCCAGGTTGGAGCATGGCTGATCTTAGTGCACCTGCGGGACTATTTGGTGGAGGAGGCTGTGCAAATGAAACTCCAACTTCTAAGACAGCTGAGAGGACTCGTTTGATGTCTCCAAACAATCGCTCAATGTTTGCTTCGGACGCCAAATTCTTATTGAACAAGGGATATAATATGGCTGAGACACCTGGGAACCGAAGAGGATCTCGAGAGCTCTTGTGGATTGCATCTTTACACTCAATTGTTCCCAAGAGCTTGCGCACTTTCCGATTACCCTCTTGGTATTGCTTGATTAGATGTTGTTTGGCTGCCTCTGGATCTCCAGTCGCTTTTGCGGCTTTAGCTTGCATCAAATATGGCATGGATCTTGGAAGGTCGTCATCGTCCATATCAGCCAATGGCATTCCATAGATCCAGCAGCCATCAAAGAGTTCAGTTAGCGCTTGCTGCTCAGCATTGGGATGTGCAACCTCAAAATGCTTTCGGTCTGTTCGGGAGTTTTCCTGGTCAATCCCATCATTTGGCCATCGAGGCAGCCGTCGAAAATCCGTTCGGCGAAAGATATATTTGTGGGGATTCTTTCTATCATTGCCAACTTGCAGTAGATCTAGGTTGTTGAAGTCAGCACTTCCAGAGCTGGTTTCTGTAGTAGTGGTGGTGGACGCCGTGGTGGACGCCATGGCTGCTGATGGCTCCTGCTAGTGCTAGCTAGCTAGTCGAGTGCTGAAGATTTGGAAGAATGGCCGTGCAGTTTTCCTGGAAGATTTCCAAAGTTCCAAAGCGCAAATCCAGGTGTGAACGAATGCGCTTTTTTTTTAAAAAAAGATTGGAAAGCACGGCGATGCGCATGTGGCCTCATCATGGTTCCATTTTGATGAAAGTAGTAGATATTCAGAGCAAGCTACCGGTACGGCCCCGGCACTTGCTAGCTAGCACTACTTGCTCAAGTACTGGACACTGTAGGCTACGATCAAAAGATACTAGTCTAGTACCACAGCGGAGGAACGCCTTTGCACTCGAGATCCCATGAACTTATGTTTGAATTCGATGTTTGTGTCATAAAATAAACAAACAAAAAAGTATGAGCTGCTGCATGTCTACAAACTACGTAAGTACTTAGCTACCGGTAGCAAGGGAGCTCTGCCCAAGTAAAGTAGGGCGAACATATCCAACTATTTCATTCCCATGCGGTGCATCATTTCCGCCCTTACGATGAGCTTGAGTGCAATTGGCTGGACGTGCATGTCCGGGTACAAGGCAGCCGCAATTCCTTCCATAATCTCCACTGCAAGAGAAGCATTGACAAATGTGGCTTCCAACTTCACCTTGTGCCTGCAAGCTAGGAAGCAAATATCTGCAATGTAGTCTCCAACCTTTTCAATAAAGTTCTGTACCAAAAGTTGTGGAATTGTGAAAGCCAATCAAACAAAGAACAACGAAATGTTAGTGCAATGCCCATCGTTCGGAGCACACAAACAGCCAAGACAAACAGAACATACATTGTCGTCATCCATTTTGATGATATGTACGATCCCATTGATGAACAATTCGACATCCAGATCGGAAGCTTGGGATTCACTAGAGGAGTCCACCATGAGTTGTCCAGCGAGTTGTCCATCTTTCCGTGTGAATGCCCCGAGGATCTTGATCATGTTTTCATGCTGGTGGGGTCCCACTTCTACCACCAAGCCACAATCCAAGAAATGTAGTTGGGGAGTTCCGTCTGGTTTTTCCGATACAAGAATGTTTCCACTGCGGCATGGCGCGGCATGAGAAGAAGACAGCAAATTATTTGCAAGTGAGAACTAAAGTCACGTCCAATTTTAAAACTGTTCCATGACCAGGAATGAACTTACGGATGCAAATCGCCTAAAAACGACACAAGAGCATTCGAATCGAATCATGCAACGGTGAGAGCCCACTACACAGAACAAGACGCCATGCATGAATGAATAGCCGTAATGGATGAAAGTCTCGGCGTACGTACCATGAATGAAATCTTTGAGAAAGATCATGTTGAGTGTCGTTTCCAATCCAATTTTTGCAACCTGCCGGCGCATATCGACCGAAGCTTTGGTGTATTCCATAATGGGTGTCCCATGAACGAATGTTTCGGTCAATACTCGTGACGTGGTGAGTTCTTCGAGTGGATGAGGGAATGTGACACTGTCATCGTTTCGAAAATCTTGATTGAATCGTTGCAGGTTGGCCGCTTCAATGCGCAAGTCGAGTTGTGGCAACATGATATCTCGAAACTGTCGGACCGTGTCGGCCAAACTCAGGTACTTTAAATTGAGTTTTGGCAATCCCTCCAAGAACTTTGCAATTTTGGCGAGCAGGTAAAAGTCGACACAGACCTTGTGCCAAATTCCGGGATGTTGCACTTTGAGTGCAATTTCCGTTCCGGCAGGATATTTGGAAGTTCCCTCGAGCAATCGTCCC